>BPLS01000173.1:1220308-1240730 GCA_019656275.1 Rhododendron kiyosumense | reverse complement strand
AAACAGTTGTGATGAAATCGCTTTGTAAGTGCCGCTTGGCTTCATGAAAGAAATTTCGGATGTTCAAAAAGAAAATGGAATTGGGTTTGACAATTTATTGTATTTCGTAATAGGTACTCCCTCCGCCCCTTTTTTAGAATCCAGTATTTCATTTTGAACTGTCCCTTAATAATTGTCCATTTTGTAAAGTTAGTAAATAAAAGTTGGTGAATTTTCCATTTTCTCCCTAAAAGTATATTCTATTTTGAAAAGTTAGTGAGTAAAAATGTAATGATGATGTTTCATAGAGGGTAAGGAGAGAAAGCGGAGGTAAAAGTTGATGTGAAATATGTAATGATGATATCTTTTTAATAAATTAAAATTACAAAGTATAACACTTAAAAAGGGACGGAGGGAGTATGATTTTGGTGCTTTGTTACGATTGTAGTGATCCCATGCTGATGTTTTTTTCCTTTTATATCGGCCTCCCATGGTGATGTTTGCTAGTAAGCACAAATTGGAGCCAATTCTTGTTTGGTGAGAGAAATCGACCTCTACAAAGTGCACCAATGAGTAAGAACCTTTAGTTGTGGTGGTGGAACGACTTCCATAAACTAGTAGTTGGATTTTCTGTGGCCCATTCTATTTCTATCCCATGGATAACTTGAGAAGTTGGCCGCGGTGAGTGTACTTAAGTGAACAAATACGAGTCAAAGATGTTACTAAGTGCTCCCTTAAAAACATCTCTGGCCCTTACCCATTTTTTACCTAAGAATCTGAGTAAACTCTCTCTCTCTCTCTCTCTCTCTCTCTCTCTCTCTCTCTCTCTCTCTCTCTCTCTACACACCACCAAATAAAAGACTAATTACCCATACAATCAAAAGAAACGTCAATAGCCCTAATCTATCTAACAAAGAAAAACTAAAATGTCCTATTTTATTTAGCCACTATTTAATACTTGAGATGAGAAATATTTTCTATATACTTTCTTAACCTAATATTAGAACCTTCAACTGAAAAGGCAATATATAGTCCGATCAATTACATAAAGGATGCTCGCATCTAGGCGATGGCGGTTTGGGTACTATCAAATTTTGTGATGAAATTTTCTTACAAGTGCCGCTGGGCTTTCTTGAATGAAACGTCTGATAAAAAAAAAGAGTTATAGCATTTCTATGACCACTGAGTAAATTTCTTTAGTTTTACTCCCCAGAAAGATAAAGACGACGACAAGAAATTAAATGGAGACAATTTCATATGATACTAGTATAAATGAGATCAAGATGTTTACTACTTGGAGATTGTAAAAGAAGATATAACTTGGTATAAATTTACAGCTAATTACATTTCACAAAGAACAGACAAATAGGAACAGCCTGAGAACTTTGACATTGGTAAAATGAATGCCATCTGAACAAAAAGCAGCTTCACAATGTTTGCATGGAAGCCTTTTGAGGTAGAAGAAGAGGATAATATATGTAACAGGTTCATCTGGGGGGACAGCATCCACCTGGGAAAATTGAAGCATCACATAAGCACCCGGGTATAACCATCATATAGACGAAAACTTTATCGGAAAATGAATAACAATTCCAGAGAGTGAGTAATGGGGTTGTTAAGCCATACTAGATACGTTCGGTCCTGAGCCTTTTATGAGCTTGACCAGAGTCGTCATAGCTGCTCCCAAGCCCATGGACTGCCCTCAACTGATTGCCAGGAGAATGGTTCTGAGGATCCTGTATGCACAATGAAATTCTTGACAAGATTTTTAAGAAAATAAAATCTTTTAAGTTCTATACGTGTTTCATTTACGAGAAATGTTTATGCCCTCCCCTTTTTTACAAGTCATGTAAATTTACAAAATTGTCCTTCCCAGTGTGAAAAGTGAAAACGTGAAAGGACAATGTCCTGAATTCACATGTACAAACATTGAAGAAAATGGGCGCCAACATAATAATAAATAAATAAAGGACACATTTACATGCATATATCTATTTTTCCCTCCACATGGTCATCTAAGTAGTGGGATAAGGGCCTTCTCATGATAAGACAAAGGCCTTAACTTATAGATGAGGCCTAAAAAAATGTATTGGAGATTTTAGAGATACCTTTTCACCAAATGTAGTAGTCGGTCCAGTATTTGCTCGTTTTCCAACATCAAGCTGCACTGAGATGCTGGCCTGTGACAAATCCACTCCTGAAGTTTGCAGTGCTTGAGTCAAGGTATTCAATAACCTGTTCAACAAAACCCAAAAACAGGAAATGAGAAGATCTTTTCTTTTAAAACAAAAATTATGTGAATTTCCGGCACTAGAAGGTATACATCGTAATATGAAGCACATATTCTTAGGGAAAGGAGTTTTGAGTTGTGCACGTAGTTAGGAAAAAAGGCAATAAAATTCCAAATACTCCAAGAAAACACCAAAGATCTACCAGTCCAAAGTCACTACAGGTGGATCATGAAGTGCATTCCCTATAACTAGCAACTAGCAACAAGAAGAGCATTTGGATCAACAATTCCTTCCACAGCACAAAGGGAGATAAGAGCTATCCCATCCCAAATAGCATATATTTGGAGTTCAATATGAAATCCTATTTTCTTGCAAGACATGTTCAGATAAGGGAAAACTCCAGAGATTGCTTCAAGAGTCAGATTCTTGCATTGGTAATTGTAAAATATCACCCAATTCCCAGCTTGCCCCGCTCTCAGGTTGGCCTTTCTACTTGACTAAGTATTCCGCTGCCTAAAAAAACTGGGAATAGCTAATAAACAGAAGGATATCAGCTAGACATTTAGGGTGGCCAAATAACAAATTCACCAATGTTCCCTAAAATTCACAAATTGTGAACTGAGCAGCACAAACTTTTTTTTTACGCAATTGGGATAAACAAAGAGATGCATTTTCTAGAAAAACATAACAGTTGCAGATGAATTTGTCCCCCCAAAGCCAAAATCTTCACAAACAAAGACATCAATTGGCGAAACACGAACTCCAAGGAACTTAATCGAGGTGCTTTTAGTGCTTACCCTTGAGAGTAGGCATTCGAAAAGCTAGCTTCAGCACTTCCAACTTTGAGCTCTTCCTGTTCACCAAGAGCATAGCTTGGAACAGCATTCTCAGTTGTAGATTGTCTAACCTGCCAAAATTGGGATTGGGACTGGGAAGCCAACTGCCCAGAATAAGAAATAGATGTTTGATGAGCTTGTGTATGCATATCCTCAAGAACACCAGATTGCAATGGTATTTGACTTGGAGTTGCTTGATTCGATGCCATAGGGGGATGATTTAATGCATCATATGCATCAGCCTCACCCAAGTCAGATTCTGCTGAGTTACGTGCATTAGAGAGCATGGCTGGCATGGCAACAGTATTATCTCCCTGACCAGATCCATTCCTCATTAGTTGCGATGGATCCATAAAACTTTCTACAGGCGCAGAATTGCTTTTCTGCACGCAAACACATCGTACATGAGAGAAAGTCCACGCCCTTTATTATAACTCGTGTTGTTTGAATTAGCACATGAAAATTCAACCTAAAACCAAGAGGAAATGAAATCCCTTTTGAAAGTAATTAGGTTATCCGAAACAACCATATGAATAAGAAAGAGAGGTCAACGGATATGCGTATCCTAAAAGTGAATTTCCCATAATGAACTTTAGGTTGCAAACAGCACAAAGTACTTAAAGAAAGATGGAAGATGGAGACGTCATAGGTATCTGTGTCAACACAAGTATTTGACATAATGGAAAAACATTGCTACGGCCCCAAAGTACTTATAGCTCAGAAATGCAGAATCACCCATATTCGTGAACCAGAAATACTTCTTCTAGCTAGATGTAATCATTCAGCTGCAATAAAGGTAAGACTTGGTTAGTTGAACTGTCCAAGCTTCCACACACTCAAGGACCAAAGATTAGAGCCCCCTAACAGCATCAAATACCAATACACCACTAAACAAAACTGCAGAGCAAGAATGGCAGGCCAAAGCATGGCATAGATCAAGACAGGATAAAGTACATATTAAGGGTAGCAGGAAAAAAGTACATATTAAGGGTTTGGGTTTACCCATGGCATCAACTTTGATGGCACCTGAGTCCAACCTTGGTACGGCCCTTCATACAACTGTAACTTCTCCTGTAAAAACTGGACGTACTCAATAACCTGCATATAGATAACCATCCTTCAATTCATTTTAAGGGTGAAATAAATTGGAAAATCAACAGAATCATAGACATAGATCAAAAGAAGTAGTGGATGGTGGACCTCCAATAAAAGTGAAGCTTTGTCTCTCTTCTGATCATTTTGAGGTAGGAGATCCTTCAACATCTGAAATCTGGACATCAAACTAATAAGCCCCGAGCACAACTAAGTTACACAAATATTGCACACAAGAAAGAGCTAGAAGTATTCAATCATTCTTTGCAGGATACAATCACCAGAGTTACTAAGGATCACAAATACTGCATAAATAGAGCAAAACGCATTCCATCATCCTTTGATAACAGAACTATTAAGTGCTTTAGAACCCAATTTAGGGGTTAGGCCTTTAAGTAATTTAACCCTCACGAGTCATGTTGATTCCAATCATCTAGAATCACTAGAGAAAAAGTTGGTAAATCACCCTGTAACTATTAATTTGAAGATCAACTCACAAAATCGTGGGATCATAGTAGTCCTTCAACCATTCTATTTTAGAACAATGTTCTAAAAGTCGCTCGGCGCTAGTCAGGCGGTAGTCACCTTCGAGCAATTAAATCGGATTAATCAGCAATCAATCGGCGCATATTAATTAGTACTTGGTGATTAATCATTAGTCGGACCTAATCGGATAGTCTCCGCCAACGATTAATCGGCGGTTAATCGCCAATTAATTCCTTGTTTTAGAACACTGTTTTAGAATGGCTTCTGTTGCATAATAAATAATTTTGTTATGGTGCTAGAACGTTCCTGACATCAATAACTTTTTTTCCCAAAATCCGGGCATTTGGCCATACACCTCCCTATGCCACCTTCTCTCTAGCCCATAAATACCTCTCTTCAAATCTCTCACTATCCTTCACAAACCTCACCCCATCGAAGTCCAAATTCCGACCAACAAGGAACACTCTAGTATATCTCCAAAAGGACTAACCCAAACTTCCCCAACATTTTGGGATTACAAGTTTGTCAAGAATAGCAGGTAAATACTAGTCCACCCTGGGAGTACGTGTTTTCTAGCAGCCAACGAAACCCATCATTGTATGCAAATCACTAAAGAATATTCCAACAAAGGAACACCATATCCTATGGCTCAAACATGTAACCAGTAAACATACTACACCAACATCCATAAACCCCAAGGGGTTGGCCTGGTGGTAGGACTGAGGGGTTTGCTCTCATGTACAAGACCTCACATGTGCTATCAACTCCTTTGGGGCCATACGGAGTAATTGCTCCGGCTTTAATTGAGCTCCCCGCAAGTGGGCGGTGGGATTGGGCCCCAATGATTAGTCGAGGGGAGCGTAAGCTGGCCCGGACGTGAGTTATCAAAAAAATATTATTCCAACAACCATAACTGCTATTCTTACCAATTTACAAACGCATATCTACTGTCCAACTTCTCAATAAACAAAACGTTTGGACAAATTATAAACCGAAGAGAACTCACAATCAACAAAATTGCACAACAGAAAAAAAGACTATATCGTACGTGCCTCTCGTTAATTTTGCACCTCCGACGCTGTTCCGTCTCGGAATGCTTGGACCGAGGCGCGTTGCCCTTCTGACCAGTGCCTTTTCCATCTGCTTTTGCTGTCGATCGCATATTAAATTCGGTACAAAGTTAGAAAAATCAGTACCCTATATAAAACGTAAATACACGAGTCTGTGCGAATAATCGGGAGATAAAAAGCGTGGGCCCTGGCGAAAACCTATATGAGAAGTAGCATCTGTTGTTCTGGAGACAAATTCCTCATCTTCGTCTTCTTCTTCCTCTTCGTGGTGGCTCTTCAGACTTCTCACCATTTCACCCGAGGTCCGATTCTTTTAGACTGTTTATCTGAAATGAGAGAGAGAGAGAGAGAGAGAGAGAGAGAGAGAGATGGCCGGCGATGACGCTCCGGCGGCTAGTGGCCTAACTTCTCCGGTACGGGTCTGGAAAATAAGAAATCTGTAGAGTTAGGTGCATTGGAGCCCTAACGAGCTGCTCTCTTCATGTATCGTCCAGCAGGCCCAAACCCTTCCGGCCCGTTTAAAAAATAAAACTAAAAATCTCAAGCCCGCCCACCCTAACTAAAAATCTCCAACACTTTAATTTTTTACCTAAATTTAAGTAAAAGTTTCATTTGATATGGAGCACGCGGACAGACAGAGTTAAATCTAAGAATAAACTTGAATAAAAGCTTTCTTAATGGCATAGTTGTAAATTTCAGAGGGAGGAACCGCTAAAAATTTGAGTAAAGATTTAGTTCTCACCTAATTTTGGTGAAAAAATTGAGTAAAACTCTAATTTGATATGAGTAAGGATTGGAGTTGCATTTTGGGTGTTTTTCACTCAAATTTGATTTTCACTCAAATTTGATTATGAGTTTAAAATTTGAGTAAGGAGTGGAGATTGTCTTAGTAAAGGGCAATCTTAGTGCACGAGACTCCCGTCATTGCGGGGTCTGGAGAAGAATTGATATACGCAGCCTTACCCTTGCAAGCAAATAGGATGTTTTCGCGATTCAAACCCGTGACCTCTAAATCACAATATGGCCCACTGGAGAAGTGTGTTGTTTGTGCAAGGCAAATTGACGTCGCTCTCCGATAATCAGAATTGTTTACTTCGTAGAGCTCATCGTGCAGAACAAATGTACCAAAAATCAATTCGATCAAATATCATTGTCTCATCTGAACATTATTATCTTGAAAGAATGGATCTGAAACACTAGATAAAATCCACTGTTTTTTTTGGTACACTTAATATCCACTGTTTTTTTGGTACTTAATAATTTCAAGATAAGAATGTTCAGATGAGACACTTAATGATATTTGATTTTTGGTACATTTGTTCCACACGACGAGCTCAACGAAGTGAACGATTCCGATTATTAGAGCGAGACCGGAGCAACAGAAATTTGCCGGTGCACGCTATGCAGCACAGAGCTGCACAACACACTCCTCCGGTCCCTATATAGCCCTTCACATGACAAGATCAAAGCACAATTTGTATCTCTCAGATCAAGAATAAAAGGCAAAACACAGGCTTCTTCATTTGGGGGTCTTAAAATCCCTGCGCACGGTCTCTAATAAATTTCCTCTATCTATTTCTCTCCACTCATTACTCTTAAAAAACCTCCCTTAAAACCCAAACCGAACAGTTCCTGTCCTGCTATGACATTGTATGATTTGACAGTAAAGGTAGAACAATCTCCTTCAGCTACAATCCATTCTCTGCAAGTGATCCAGTGAGAATGGATAAGAAAAATTGATAACGAGGACAAATTTCTTGCGTTCGTACGAGAAATGAAGGAAAAAGAATTTTATGCCATACTAATAAGATAACAAATTGGGTGACAAAAGAGTGAATAATGAAGCAAAGAGAATTTGATTCGCAAATTGTTCTGTCATGAATCGGTACAAAAAAAACGCTCTTCTTCAGGGAACACAATTTCCCTTTGTGTTTTTTCTTGTGGATAGTAAACAAAACTCATTCATTCCTCTACATATGTTACATGATTTCATTTATGCTGCTCATTTTGCTCAACTGCACTTGTTGAAGCTCAGTCCGGCACACCAGGCCGGCAGCATCTTCTCTAGAAAAAGACATGGTATCATCTTTGGAAAGGCGACTCTGTTTTATCTTTGATATAGCCTGTGAAACTTCCGCGATTGAAGGCCGCCTTCTAGACGTTTTGCGCAAGCATTTGTGGGCAATGCTAGCTAGGTTCCTCACCTCTAAGATCTTACAATCTCCAATTAGTCGATTGTCAAGAATTTCATCCACACCATCTGGACTCATACCCGCCTTAGAATCAAGAAGAGAAAAACAACATCAAGATTAATAACCCAATTCTGGTAACAACCGCCCATAATACGGTGGATAAAGTGAGAAACGACAAACGCGTTTGGAATCGGATGCACATTGCGTGGATATATATACACACTTTTAAATTTACACATATATGGAGACTATCCACTGAATGTTCGCATTACTATTGATAGAAAGAACAACAATTATGACACTATTAACAATGATAATAAAAACCAAATTCCCACTGAAATCTGAAATTTGCCAAGAACGATTGCTATGAAGATAAAAACGAAAAAAACTTACAAGATTGATGTATTCCATCAAGTTTTGCTGCGGGTGGATGGCTGTGATGAGCTCAAAGAGGATAATACCGAAACTGTAGATGTCACTCTTCGTCGTGAACTTGTTTGTGGTTATGTATTCAGGATCTATGTATCCGTATGTACCTTTAATGCCCGACTTTCTGCCATCAGATGCCTCTTCCTTTGACAGTCCAAAATCAGCAACCTAGGGAGAGGGCAGATAGCGTATGTTAAGGCAAACACAAGATCAGAAGATAGAAAAACAAGGAAAGCAAACAAAACCCTCCCGTGAGTAACAATCTTTAACAAGCATGCAGCAATTATAACCCGATCTGGATTTCCATATCCATAACATTTGATTCCTTCTGTATCAAAATTGGTAGTCATGCATCCTCAACAACAAGACACTTGGTGTTTGTAGAAAAATTCAATCGCTAAAAGCTGATCCTTAAAATCAGAATAAAAAAAAACATGAAATTGATGCTTCTTATAATCAACTTTTATGCAGAAGCTGTGTTTTTTGCCCAAAAGCAATAGCATGAGCTGTGGCAAACAACTGGCACGACTTATGAGACGCCAGAAAGCAGAAGCTGCACTTAACTATAGTAAGCGCAATCCAATGAGCATAAGATGCAATCAAAACTATCACAATAGTACATTTGTATCTTATTAATTTATTCATGGAGTACACAATACATGACAGTTGACTGCCTTACCTTGGCTCTCATCGATCTGTCAAGCAATATGTTAGCTGACTTCAAATCCCTATGGATGACAGGGGGAACTGCCTGTTTCAGGAATTGTCATTACAAGGAAAGAATTAACTAGTGATTCATATAGCAGGTACATTTTGACCACCTATTTAACATACCCCATCATGAAGATACCCAATTCCATGTGAAATATCAAGAGCAATTTCAAGCCGTACGTCCCAACTCAATACTTCTTCCTCTTGACCTAACCAAAGCAGGATAATATATTATTCTATCTAATATGAGAGAAGATACAAACACGGTTTGTTAATCATCGGAGGATCTGACAACCGTAATTTAGTCCAACCATGTCCTTGACAAGTGGATCTGATACGGCATACTTTAAAAAGGGGCTCATGACCTTACTGTATAGGTGGTCTGCTAGGCTTCCCTTTCTCATGAACTCATAAATTAACATGTGCTGGCCTTTATCTACACAGAATCCTACCAAATTCACCAGATTCCGGTGATGCAGCCTACCAAGTAGAGATACCTACAAAAAGACATGGCTACACTAAATCAACCGCATAGTATGTATCAGGTAGCTATTTCTCCATTCTTCTTAAAAGTTTTGTTTCAGTATTTTTGTTCATCTTCTCCAAATTTTAGTTAGATTCAAGAATTAATCATTTGTCTCGACGAGAGGAGTCTAAAAAGTAAAAAATTATAACCAAAAGCAAAAAAAGTTCACTAAAGACAAAAAAACAATAGCAAACAGATGATATTGTTTTCTTTAGTGTTGTCTACATGGACTTTTTAAACTTCGGTCCACCTTTTTAAATTTTTATTATTCCTCTTGTCGAGACGAATGATTAATCCCAATAATTACGACAACAATCTAAACAAAAAATTACAGAAAGTAAAAATACCCAAAAAAAACACCTGACCAAAAATTTAGAGAGAACAGGGTAGGAGCAAGTGAACAACTAGAAATCTGAAAATAATGAGGGCAAATCATGAATAGGCCAGAGGATGCAACACATTCAATGAGGCAGAGAGTCCTTATTTACCCATGGGTTTCCAATTATCCAAATTCTTTTTTTTTTCCATAAGATTCCTATATCCAAGTTTGCAGCGTTAGAAAGATTTCCCACCGTAGCATAGCTAGTAAAGGTGATACCTTTTTAATCAATTAAATATCCATGTTCAGAAAATAATGCATCATATCTTTCTAATACTTAAATTGACAGTTGACATGGAACTAACAATTATTTCATGACTGATCTAAAAGACTATGCTTCCTGTAAATATGATCTAGTTCAGTCTTTACCTCTGTTTGGAACTCTTTCTCCCCTTGCTTTGAATCAGAAGCCAGAACCTTCACGGCAACCACTTCACCTGTAGCCATTGAGGCTTTATAGACAGGACCAAAAGATCCCTGTCCCAAAATAGTGGTGAAGTTTTGTGTAGCTTTCTGAATATCCCTGGGAACATGCAAAGGCTTAGATCTGGCACAAGCAAATGTTCATAGCATACCTATATAGTGGTATACAAATACAAATAAACATGCAGCTATACATAGCACTCTACAAGCTAAATTAGTTTTAAGCAATTATTTTTTGGAAAATGATTTTGGCACTCCAAAATTTGTTTTCTAGTGTACTTAGCTATGTATAATTTTCACACTAAAAGACAAATTTTGGAGTGTCATCATAAAAAATTGGAGTGCCAAAATCAGTTGCCTATTTTTTACGCAAATTTGTCATGTCGTAAGCCATGTGGAGACAAGTGTCTACTTGGTCCCGTTCCGCTAAGGTTCTTATTTTTGAAGTACTTATTTCTCATTTTACGAGATATGTTATTCTCTCACAATACATCACATTTAATTCAAAAATAAGTACTTATTTGAAAAATAAGTGCTTATTTGTGTTAATAACAACAAGAGAAGTACCAGAATGACAACTTCAATAGTAAGAAAAGGCGCAAAACAATGAACATTTCCTCAACTAGATAGGCTCCAGCATGTGCATGATCTAGAAATTGAAGGAGAGCCCAACATGAAAGAAAGTTTTGGCACAGAAGTCACCTAACAATCTACCAGTTTTGAACTCTGAACCCATTAACATGTTCAAAAAGACAAAGCTATATATCCTAGACAAGTCTTTCGTTGTCAAAGAACTGCTTAGTAGCCTACACTATGACAGTATGGCCCTACTCTGACCACCTATGGAGTCCAGCAACCTCATCCACAATTGAGTGATAGAACATCGTCAAGTTATGCTACTGTGAAGGGTCAGTGACGTTAGATTAAAGAAAAGATGATGGTTCATCCCAAAAGTAAAAAACTGGTGAGATGTTTCCTTTCAGTGACCTCACCCCAAAAGCGCTAGCCAAGGACATACCATTTGGGTTCATTGCTATTACTTTGATATCCAACTATCCAAGAGCACCCGTGCAAACTCCTATATGGGAGGGGGTCGATATAGCAAGACCAAAAGTGGTTTCTACTTTAATTGTTTTCTTGATGAAATATAATGGCTTTTTCGTTCACATCAGATTGACAATTTATCTATACCAAGGATAAGTAGAAAAAAAGATTTGAGAAGATAACTTAGCAGCTTACAGTCAATTATAGGTAATCTTCTGTTCGTAATGCTTCATAGAAGTTCTCTACAAGTTCTGGAGTATGCTGCTACATATATTGCCCGGAATATGCGTTAAAGATAATATTTTGTAGCTATCCTACAACCCAATTAATTGGATATGATGGAAATTCCAATGCATGAGAAAACTGAGAACTGCAGCCTTGCAAACTTATAGAAGTCAACATGCTCTTGGATTGCATAAAGACCGGATGTAGTCAACCTCATTGACCGAAGGTTGGACGGAAGAATACCATAAAGGCATAAACTAATTCATCCTACGGTATTCTTATGTCATGTTCAAGAGTCTTGTTCAGCTCAAAAGAACAAACTGATACATAGGGTCTTGAGAGAACTAATTGTTGCCCCTTTTCATTTGGTCGGGGGAGCCCAGTCAGCCACCTCTTTTGCAGAATAAAAAACCAACCCTACAAACAAACTGTACAAATGCTAAGACTAATGGTACAACACAGCAATTTTTCTTTCCTTCCTCGTTTTAATGTTAAAGTGGGCAATGTCATAGTTCAGCAGGCAAAATTTAAAAAATTTGTTGCGGCACCCAAAATGTCCAATGCACTGTCAAGCAAAGGAAGAAGATTCTAGAAACGTACTCCCTCCGTCCTAGTTTGTTTGTCTAATTGTCGAAATACGTGTCTTTCAAAAATATACTTATATCTTACATTTTATAATATTTTTTTTTATTTTGAAGATTTTGTATAATAAAGCTAATTGAGATCTATCAAACAAGATCCATATTGCATATTAAAAACATTACGAATTGAAAATTATAGCCAATTCTTTGAGAGGTCAAACGCTCTTAAAAAGTCAAAAAGGGAACAAACAAACCGGGACGGAGGGAGTAATAAATAATGCAAGTTGAATATGGTTTCCGAAAAGAATAAAAAGTGCAGGATATGACATACTTGTACAAGTATCTTGGTATGCCAGATGCTGAAGCCAACCCATCTTTATTACGGTAGCTCCACCAAGAGAAGTGAGAACCTTTGGGAAGATAATCTGATCCCGTAACACACTCAGAATCTGAGAGACTTGCACTAGAGTCAATACTTGAATCCAGGCCATTTGTGCGTATCGGAAGAATCATTCCACTATGGTCATTGTTTGCATTTTGCACATGAGAACGTTTTTTGAACCAGCATATCCCCAAAAAAGCTAGAACTGCTATCAAAATGCCAAGAGCCACACCAACGGAGATGCCAATAACAACCAATTCACCTTTATGAGCCATTCTTTGATCTTTTTAGGAACTCAGGCAATGGGAACATCTTGGAGGAAAATGCTGCAGGCTAACTGCTTTCACAAAACAAGCGCAGATACTGTCTGAAGTCACCAATTAATAAAAAAGAAAAGGAGACAAATTAGGAACAAGAAACATGTCTGCTAACACATGCTGAGCAAAAACTCCTAGCAAGAAACACTGTTGTTGATATAATAAGAAAAGTATACTTCACGTGTGGCAGTATTTGAAAAGAAGAAGATATGATAGGAGTAGTTCTTGATGCAAACATAGACATTGTGGTGGGACATGGTTACTACCAAAACTATCTTTTAACTGGGTCAATTGGAGGTGATAACAAATATAAAACTACCATAAATCCACCAGACAATATGTGCAGGAGGAAGTGTTAACAGATTTAAGAAGTTTTTGTAATGGGATTTGATTAGTGTTGAGTCAGTTGACAGTTTCAAGATGACGATAGTCGGGAATGTATTTTAATGAGCTAGGTAGACTCAAGAGTATGAGAGTATGAAGGCAGAAGAATTGGCATCAAGAGATGAAAATATGTCTCTTTTACATGTTTCATTCTTTCAGGACACATTTATGCTAAAGAAAACAGTTATGTTGTTTCCAATTACAAAAGAAGAGATGGGGGAGATGAAGAAGCTCACATTAAAGATTTTTATCATCTAGTTAACTTTAAGGTCTCTGCTAATAATGTTGTTGACATGTTGTCACAATTTCGGAAACAAACAGATGCAAACATCAAAACTCAAAACCAATTGATATCTAAGTAAGACCCTAACACTTTAACGGTCACAGGAGCTCACCAAAAGGGGTAGCAAAAGGTGTGAGATTTAGGTTCACCACTCTTTGTTAAATACCCAGGATCACTTCTGAAACAGAACGTTGCATTACAGAACTATGGTTCAAATAGAGAAGGCAACCTTATATAGGGTGCTTTTATAAAAACAACTTCTTATTTCTTTTTCAGTTGGATTTGGTTCATTTTGGTACTGGTACACTCATTGCTCAACCCAGGGTAGGGTACGATTGGTTTCATTCGAAGTAGCAACTAGAAAAGAAACAACACAACAATCAGGTTTCGACTAATCAGACTTTTTTCAGGAGCCAACGGCCATGAACCTCCATTAATACCCATGTCTTAGGGTGAGTTTCCCGTAAAAAGTTTGTCTATACCTTATGGGCTTTAGGCAAGTTGTTTCCGCTATTTGGACTTTTAGTTGATGTACGTGAGGAGAATGACCTATGTCAAGATCCATGTTTTTGCGGGCTTCAGCTTGTTTAGACCGTTTAGACAAGGAGGGAAACTTAGCCCAGCCTGAGTATTATTAAAAGGGCATCCTTAAAACGTTAATGACAAGAGAACAATAACAAACCACAAACCCAATAAGAGAACATAAGAAACAATAATTAGATATCAAAACCAACAAAAGAGAACCATGTAGCAAAATTCCCAGAACCAACTAGCAGTCTAGCACAATGGGGCTTAATGATCAGCTAACAATCAAAGTGGATACATGGGTTGACCTAAACCTCAAAAATTCAACACTCAAAAACCTAAAGGAACATGCTATAAACCCAGAAAAAGTAAACTACCACAAGAATACAATACCTGAAAAAAGATAACTATCTGAACTGAAAAAAAGTGCCCATGAATCTTGATCAACAGCCATACCTTACCAGTTACCAGCCGTTTAGCCAATGGATTGATGTTGAATTTCTGGGTGGGTAAGAGCTGTTTCGTTGTGTTGACTGGGTAAATGACGGAAGACTGTCATAAAGAAAGGGTCTGTGGAATTTTGATGGAAGAAAAGGTATAGAGAGAGAGAGAGAGAGAGAGAGAGAGAGAGAGAGAGAGAGAGATGAACAGTTAGCTGGAGTAGATGGAATAACTTAAGCACCAGCCTTTGGGGGAGTTTAGTGAAAAAAAGATGGTCCTCCCCTGTTCATGAAAGATCACTGCAGTTTTGCAATTTCATGGCCCATTCCAGATTTATTTACTTACAGTATTATTTATTTGCTAAGTAATTCAGATTAAATTTTGATGATCGAAACCTTTGACTTTTAGAACTCGTCAACAAATTCATTGGAAACAAACACGTTGATCAGACATAACAATACAATTTAAAAATATGCCTATTTAATAGTAAGAAAACAAATTGATACCCCTGACCTCAATCTATATACTCCAGTTTATATATTTACATATTCTAATCATTATTTTCAATCGATCAATGCGATGACCGACACAGATTACATTAGCAATGACCTCTATAAAGCAGACAGTTCTGATCACCAAAATTGGTTCGAAATAAGCCCTGAGAATTTAAAAAAAAAAATTTGAACTCTGGAAATGGGTATTTTATGGACAATTTTCAGATTTAAGTTATATTTAGAATTTTGGTGATGACAGCATTTTAATTTTTTTTGGGTCAAGCGCAAAATCAATGACAGCATTTTATGACTGTGTCTCAACTAGTAATTTTTTATATTTCTCAGCGTTCTTATGAACTTAATTTAAATCTGACAATTTTGTCATTATTTGAATTTTTTTCGCATTTGTTAGTTTTACGCCAAAATTTTCACGACTATCACATTTCGACGAGAGGAATCGGAAAAGTAAAATTTCTTTACTTTTACTCAAGTATTTTGAGAAATAATCACTTTTTAGAGCAGGAATTGGAATCGGAAAAGTAAAATTTCTTTACTTTTACCCAAGCATTTTGAGAAACAATCACTTTTTAGAGCTTTTTGCGCTAAAAATAGTTATTTCTCTAAATACTTGGGTAAAATTGAAAAAATTTTACTTTTCCGATTTGTCTAGTCGAAACGAATCAATAACCCACAAAAGTTTAGTGTAAAACTAACAAATACGAAAAAAATTCAAATTAAGGACAATTTTCAGATTTAAGTTAAGTCTATAAGAACGCAATCAATAGTATAAAATTAATATTTTCTAAGCCAACAGAATTTTTTCATTTTGCACTATAAAATACTCCTACTACTTTGTGCGGCAATAGTTTTCTTGAGACACCGAGAATCTTGTGTTACTTGTAGCGCTGTATGAAAACTGTCAGCCAACAAACTACTCCACCCATCCCATGTGCGACGTCAAATGTCAATTGAAATTTGAAAATTTGAAAAGATGCATAATTTGGTTGGGTTAAATTTGTTTGGCGTGCCGCGAATTTTATTTTTCCTAATTTGCCCTCCAACAAAACTACATTGCAATGACAAACTTAATTTATCAAAATACAATAAAGAAAATGTCGGAGACCAGACCAGACCAGACCAGCTGTTACATGCTAATTGGGTCGTATACGAACTTAACTCCGACTTGGGTGAATATATGGTCGCGTACATGATTTCTATATTGGATGGACGAACATTAAATTAATAGAGCTGAGTTTAGTTCTCAATTGGACTATCATGGGTTGATGATAAGTACTCAGTCTAGAAAAAACATATATATGACATGGGGTAAGCCAATAACAAGTTTGAAGGAACTTTTAAAGCCTGAGAATTAGTGACAATGGACCAGCTCTAGAGTAATTATATATGTACTGTTCAGATCAACAATAGACACACGGTAGGACCGAAAAATGTGATGGTGAAAAAGTGGAATTTTTTACCGCCGGTGGAAAGAATTCAATCTCTATTCCATAGGACTAGAATTTTAATCCGTTATTATTGTAGCGATATGGAACATGAATGGAATTTCAACCACCGGTCTACAATTTGTTCAAGATCAATTATCCGCTATCTGATTGATGCAACAAAAAAAAAAGAAGAAGAAAGAAACTCTATTGAGAATTGAGGTTCCAATTTTATCATTAATCAAACGGAGGCGAATTGATCATTAATAAAGTTCAAAAAGGTGATCTGCCAAACGAAAAAACCTCGGAGAGGTAATCCATACTTTGGCTGTTTTTTTTTTAACATGAATCGGTGAATGATGAACAATCTACGAGTTGTATACTTAATACCATTACAGTGGGGCAACATCTGCCTACCACGGCCGAGTTTCAGTTCGTATTTGTTTTTTTGAGTAAATAAATTAGCCCATTGCAAACAACAACAACAACAATAATAATAATCATTGTCGAAGAATGTTGGAAATTGTCCCTCATCGGGTAATTATCTCCTCCAAAACTAGTATACGAATCTGGGCGGTCTTTTCACTCATTGTCAGTTAGATTTGAGGTGGATACTTTAACATGGTATCAGAACTAGGTTTTTAAAAGTTTTAATTTCCCCTTAATTTGTTTATGCCATAGTTGTATTTTGTTTTTTTGCGATTCGTGTGTTTCGGATCATTTGTTGACCTCTCCACGTGAAGGGAAAGTATTAGAAAATTGTCCCACATCAATTAATTATTTCTTTCGAAACTAGTACATACAAGCCTGTGCGGTCTCTTCGGTCGTTGCCACTTGATACTCATCCTCCCCAGCTTTATGATCTCTGACCCAAGCAGCTGCTCCATTACCAGACTTATTTATGTCCCATGCACCAGCTATGACAAACAGAAAAGCTATGTGCACTGCTTGCTGTGCATAGCAGTTGTGCACAGACCCATTTTTCTCCGGCCTCGGGTCACACAAAGATGATCGGAGCTACTCATTTTGTTCAAAATATGTTGTTTAAGGTCTCTGTAAAAAATGAGTTTCGTTCGATATCGTTAGAGACGTTAACAAAACACTCAAAATCACTTCAAAATTTAGGCCTAAAAAAAAAAAAACCGGGTGGGCTTATGCAAGAATAAACGGCATTCGACGTGTGTAATTGGCCGATCCAAGTACTCCATTTTTGGCTGATCCAAACACTCCATTTTTGGCCGATCCAAACACAAAAATGGAGTGCTTGGATTGGCCACTTACACACGTCAGATGCCATTTATTCCCGCCCTGGCCCACTCGGTTTTTTTTTTTTTTGAATTTTTGGACGGATCGGATCGGCCATCCGGTGGCCGGAATGTGCCCGGCAGAGCTTCGGGATTCTGATTGGGAATCCTCCGTCGGGAAGCGTAGACTTTCTGTTATTCCCATCCTTGGAAGAACAGGGCTTTCTGAAAAACTAACCTGACCTGATCCCCCCCCTTCTCAGAGCCCTCTTCAATTCTTTGGGGACCATCACAAGCAAGGAGTTGAATCCCAAAGGCCTCGTTTTATTCCGGGACTATTCGGGAACTGTAACAGATAGGATTAAGAGTAATTTCTGGGGTGAGTAGTTCTGCATTATTTGTCTTGACACGAATTTTAGTTTGGAATCCCATGTTTGATACTTGCAGGATCAACTTTGGGATATCCCATTCGTAGGCCAATTCATGTTTGGTTCTCTCTCAAATTTTCGCAATTAATTTCAGGACTAAACGAGTCCGGTATTAGTAATTTGGGAGGTATTTGCATGAACCAAACACAGGAAAACGCGGAATTAGGCGCGGGTTGTCCAATCCCAGCCGCCTAATAGGCTCAAGAGTACTAATCGCCATCACAACTCCATTTAGGAGATGCACCGGTTAGCTGAGATTAGTTAGTGTCGATTAAATTGGGTTTAATGAACGGTTGAGAGTTCTTAACAACTTTTTAATGAACACTAATGACAATGTACTCCACGCCACGGCTACGATGAGAAAAAGGCCCGGGTATCCTATCTTAAATTCACCTCATGAGCGTGCGCAAGCGTGAGCAAAACCAGGAGCGTTGGCTTAAATTAAGCGTCTTTTAAAACTACCTCGGACTACTAAAATTCGTGAGAACAAGAACTAGTAGGAGACTCCACCTTACTTTCGCCAGAGAGTATTGCTCATCACACTGCGCCACTATCTATAGGAGACTCCACCTCACTTATGTCAGGGCCGAAGCTAATTAAAGTCACATCACGTTTGGGTGGTGTTAAGAGTATATTTAGCTCCACTAAGCAACGCCTATAGGGTCTTGAACATGGTTCTTGTCCAACCAGATTTTGAGTTTTCACCACTGAAGAAACACCTCATTGCCGAGGGAAAAAAAAACACCACCACCTCATTGGTATGTCTGGAGTTGATAAATATTTAAAAACCTTAATTTCTTAACTAGAAATGGTTACGATTTTTTTCCACCGGAAAAAAAAAAAAAAAAGTAAGGTTTTTCTAGGAATTTGACTTGTGGTTTTAAAGGAGGATAATATCATTAAATAGGGGGCTACTGGCCAACCTTTTCAAAGTAAGTAGCATTAACTGGAAATTGATTTTAGTAATTCAAAAATTGATAGAGGAGTTCCAAAACAATGTCGTTTTGTGTATCAACATAGTTCAGTTTTAGAGCCCCTCCATCAATTTTTGAAATGCCAAAATCACAATCCGTACGTTAATTGCTTTTCGATGTGATTCAGCATAGCACATTTAAGGTGTTCCTTAAACGATATAATTATCAGATAATTATTATCTGATCACACAAACAATGATATAATTTTCATTAATATGGGCATATATTATCGAACACTGCTTCATGTGCATCTGATTTTTAAGTCCGTCACACACGTAGGCACTTTTTTTATTATTATATTGTCATGTAGTATTTTTTCTTGCGTCTAATATTATCGGATATCACAAATTAAAGTGAGGTGAAGATCTCCCTCATGTGTATTAAAGGGTGTTTTGGATAAATAATCCATTTGAATTTTTTTTTTGTTCTTATTCAAACTTCATTTGCATTTATTAGTTTTGTGTTGATTTTTTTATGGATTATTACTTCGTCATGATGAGACAAATCTAAAAGGTAAAAAATTATGATTGAAACTCAAATTTTTTTAAAAAGACACAAAAATTGGCTTATTGGCTTGTTTTTTGTCTTTATTAAAAAAAATTGGGTTTCGATAATAACTTTTTACTTTTTAAATTCCCCTCATCATGATAAAAAAAATAACCCACAAAACATCGATGCAAAATAAAAAAATGAGATTTTTTTTAAATAAGTACGAAAAATAACTGGAACCCACTACATTAAGAAAAGAAAATTGTTAGCCACCCTAGTGGACAAAATAATAAATCCAGACAACAACGTCTAGTGTATGACTAGTTACATAGCAACCCATGGGTTAGCTCAAATGACAACAGAGATGGGCTGTAAACTCAAAATATCTGAAACTCAATAAGGTCAGGCCGCAAGAGGGTGAATTCCCTAGTTCTGATGTGGATGGTCTGCCTTTGATCGGACCGGGGAGAGAAATAGTCGAGATGCGCTTAAACTCGCCCAGACACCTAGGACTGTCTAACCAAAACAAAAAAAAAAGAAAATCAGTTACGTAACATCTATTCTAATATATAAAGGGAGAGCAATCCCAAAATGGTGGAATTTCATTTTACTGGCTGTTGGCAAAAGCTTTGTATACCTACAAAGTAACTCCAAAAGAGATAATCTATGCTTCACATGAAAATCAAGAAATCAGAAGAAGGTATCCTTCGTCCTCTTTCATGGTTCCTATGAATTCCTCTTCCAGTTTTTGTGTTTTTTATGAATATCTCTTCCCGTTCATGGTTCCCATAAACTGGTGTTTTCTATGAAAATCT
>BPLS01000173.1:1188079-1219544 GCA_019656275.1 Rhododendron kiyosumense | reverse complement strand
CGAGGTGTGTGTCTATATATCCATAGTTTATTTTTTCGCTTTTCTTTAATTTTATTCTTTTCTGAGAATAATATGTGCAATAAGTACTTTTTTCCATGACCGATTTTGTACAAGGCAACGTTGGCGCATGAGACAAGTTTTCTAACTTAGATTTTGAGAGGGACAAAATTGAAAGAGAAAGTCTGATTTCCACAACATTTTTGTAAAAATACTTCCTACTTATTGTTTGATCAAATTTTTACAAATGTTGTGAAAATCTAACTTGCACACGCATCACGTGTGCCCCGGCCTTTAGTGCATTTTATAGGCCATTCTTGGGGACAGTTACATGTGTTACTGAAGTTGGCCACACTGATTGCTCTTGAACGGAGAACTAATGCATCGAAATTCCTGGTAGGAATGGCCATTCGTGGGGACAGTTGCATGTGTTACTGAAGTTGGCCACACTGATTGCTCTTGAACGGAGAACTAATGCACCGAAATTCCTGGTAGGAATCAATTGCACCGACGTGACATGATAGGCTAATGTTATTCGAAATTTTGTTTGGAAACTTGGAGGATTGTTCAAAATCCTGGGTCGGTTTCCGACAAGGTTATGCTTTCAAAATACTGTAACAAGTCTCAGTTCCTCAGTGTTAAACCAAAATGCATGTGGCTAGAACCAGAATTTGAGTTTGCATCTTCTATTTTAAATTCCCTGTTTTTTCCTTTAGTGTAGCCTCTATAATTTGCTTTAAAATAGAGGGACTGCATTTTTTCTCAGCATTTTCAGTGCAAGTGGGTTATTGTTAGAAAGAGAAAATAATCTCATAATCTATTCTAAAAACAAAAACTGAAGTTTTTTTAAAAAACAAAAACATCTCGACCCTTCTAATTAATTAGTAGAAATCTAATTAGAACCAAATTAGAGGCAAATTTGAATGCATAGAAAAGTTAGAGCCAGATTAGAGGCCGGGGCACACGCGATGCGTGTGCAAGTCGGATTTTCTCAACGTTTTTGTAAAAATGCTTCTCACTAATTGTTTGATCAAATTTTCACAAATGTTGTGAAAATCCGACTTGCACATGCATCGCGTGTGCCCCAGCCTCTAATGTGTTGTTAAATAGTTGGACTCTACTTCCTTTTTGGTTCAAGACAAAACAGATCGCTCCTTACTAGCTCCCTCATGTCATTGCCTTGTCGTTTCAGGAAAAAATTTCCTCCTTATTTTCTGTTTAACCAAACACTCTCCTTCAATTCTCTTTCACTCGAAATTAACATGAGGGGGACTGGGATTTTTTCGGTCGTCCTGTGTCTGGTTATTTTCCCTCGTTTTCTATCGGGGAATTCGGATCCCCGGCTCGCTCCGGCGTTGTATGTTCTTGGTGATTCGTCGTTGGACAGTGGAAACAACAATTTCTTGCAAACTTTGGCTAGGGCAGATTTCAAGCCCTATGGTGTGAATTTCCCCGGAGGAGCTACTGGCAGATTCACCAATGGTAGAACGGTCGCGGATTTTATAGGTATGTCCCGTGGTCCAAAAAGTGTGATATCGGTTTTCATTTTCTGTTGTTTTCTTTCTCTTATATAATTAATAACACTTGAGATTTGTCTCATGAATAATCTCAAAAACCTTTATTTGCAAGAAGCTTTCGAGGACGACACCTTTGTCGCGAAATTAAAGACACAAAAAGATGTCTTCGGACTCTCAATACTATTTTCAGAAGTTTTGGAACGAGAGAGAGAGAGAGAGAGATTGAAATGGTCATGCAAATTTGAAGAAACTGCAATCAATCTGTACCCGAAAAAGGAGGCTTCTCACTTGTCCCCTCTTGAGAAATGTATTGTGAATTTCGGTCACAAGCAAAGTTTTCATTCTGTAGAGCTCCTCAATAACATTAACCGTGTAAAAAATTATTGAAATCAGATGTCGATTAATCTCTTTTTAAAATAAACTTATCTATTGTATATTTGATGATTTGATTAAGTGCATGTGGCTGAATCCATTTTTACAAATGTAAATGCATTTTGAACATGTACTAATCGACATCCGATTTCTATAATTTTTTACAAGACTAATGTTTATCGATGATTTATTGATTTCTTAAAAAAAAACATTTTCAATTATTAAAATAAACCCTGCCCATGCCTGAAAAATACAAACTGCACGGTGCAATTTCCGAAAAAGGGACTGCCGAGAAGCCTTCTCCCCCGAACAAAGAATAGCTAGGTATCATGTGAAAAGCATTGCGAAAATGAAATAGTTGAACTGGCTACTTTTAACTCTCTTTTCCTTTCTTTTCTTTTTTCTCTTCTTGTGGTCGTCTTTTTTGGTGGCCTGAAAATAGCTGAATTTCTTGGGCTACCAATGTCTCCGCCGTTCATGAGTTTCAGGAATTCGCGAAGACTCACCGGACTGAATTACGCGTCCGGGTCGTGCGGCATTCTACCCGAAACCGGAAACTACATTGTAAGTCATCTGGGAAACTTCCTTATTTCACTAGTTTTTTTTCTCTTTTTACTAATTTGTTTGCCTTTTGTATTGTTTTCTTTTTCTCGAGGTAAAAAATAAATAAAAAAGAGTATTATTATGGTGACCGTCTTTTGGCTGCCATTTGATGTGGTTTTAATCAGACAAAACACCAACCACGTTAATCAGTGGGTCCTACACAACACGCACGTGTGGTTGGAGCATATAAGGTGTCATATTAAATGAAATCTAAATTTCAAATACAGGTGTGTAAGAAAGCCGAACTACATACTTGGCAACAAAAATGAGTTAAAGATTAGTTTTTGGTATTTATCTTCCTTTACTTAAATGGCACCGTAGGATTTTAAATAATTCGGCTGTTCAAGTCAATTTATGCAGATTTGAATTAATAATGGAGGACAAATTCCACCATCTAATTGCGTGGGAGTTTGGGACCCAATTAATGAATGAATTTTAGTTTTCTTGTTCTCTCTCTCTCTCTCTCTCTCTCTCTCTCTCTCTCTCTCAGTGGTAAGGGTTAGTCAGTAGCCACTGCATCAAGATGAGAAATAGGCGATAGCGACTTAACAGGCCCGACAATTGTAATTCTGAATGTACCTATGTATAATTTTTGTTGCAGGGTAAATGCTTAAATTTGGATGATCAAATTGGTTTGTTTGGAAAAACAGTTAAAAATAAATTAACTAAGCACCTCGGCAGCTCAGAAGTGCTCTCACACTATTTATCAAAGTCAATATTTCTGGTCTCCGTAGGGAACAATGACTACATCGGCAACTATCTGCAACCCAATTTGTATAACTCAAGCTCACGTTACTCGCCTCACTCATTTGCCCAACTTCTCACTGATTCTCTATCCCACAAACTTGAGGTAACCCTTCTCTCTCTCTCTCTCTCTCTCTCTCTCTCTCTCTCTCTCTCTCTCAATAAATTGGCCAATGGCACCAGGTCACATGCACTCATTGCAACTGTAATTTTGTTACTTCCCGTACAATTTTAGCAGTAGGATTGCGAAAAAATGAATCTTGCGGGTCAGAGTCTTCTATGTGATCTTGCGATTGAAATTGCACCGGAACAGATATAAAATGGCATTTTCGATATTGGTGATATGAACTCACAATCGAACATCTGGTTTGACACCTTGAATTTATCATATGATTTGACACATCTAATGTAGAGACGGAGTCAAGATAAGCGGACCATGATCAAATACTTGGATCAATATATCATTTTTCTTATCAGCATCAATATGTCTTTTTCTATTCTCTTTAGACATTTTCTTAAATTTGTGGGTCAATTTTTTTCCTCTGCAAGTTTAGCAAAAAATGAACCCAGACGCTACAAAATAAAATGATAGTACAAGAAAAGAATTGTTTGTTTTTAATTCACTTTTAATTCTTCAATTTAGAAAAACTGATCCTTACTTGATTTTTCTTAAAGTTTATTTCCAAGATTAAATAGCTCCAATCGAGTAACCAAACCAAGTGATTTCAGTTCAAATGATGTAGTAACAAGAAAACCTAAACCACCCCAATATATATATTTTTTTGTACTTTTTAATTTAATTTCATGGGGCTCAAATTAACAATTTTGTCCGTCGTTATAAATATATTGTAATATTCAGTGTTCATTCTAGGCGGTGTTTTGAATTTTCTCAGAAGATTAGAGTTAGGTTTTGGATTTTCTTGGACTGGGCTTTATTGTATGATCTGGGCTTTTTAGACTCATAGGTGTTTTGGGCTTTGTCCCTTAAGACGTGTTTGGGCTTTTTTCCTAACTGGATATATTTTTCAACCTTTGGTTGAAATCCAATCCCCTTTCCCCTACTACTAAAAAAAATTCAGTGTTCATCTTTAATTTCATCCCAAATGGTAAGCACAAAAGGATAAAAAAACAGATGGTAAGCATATGCTAATTAATTTCTGAAACAAATGGACTTTACTTGAACATTTGTGTATGTGCAGAGATTATACAAATTTGGGGCCAGAAAAATGGTAGTGTTTGAAATAGGTCCAGTTGGTTGCATTCCCGCAATTATAAGGCAATACGAACACAACGGACAATGTGTTGAAGAAATCAACAGATTTGTATCTCTGTTCAATGCTCGACTCGGTACGATTCTGAAGAACTTGACATCCAATCTCCCTGGATCAGCCTTCGTCCTTGGCCATGTTTACTGGCTCGGCTATGATGCCATCATGCATCCCTCTAGATATGGTAAGAATTCATCCGTCAGGCAATCCAACGGTCAAGATCTCATCTCCACCGTGCAGTATCCGAGCCGTTCGTTGCCGAGATAAAATCTAGACCATTGAATTGCCAAATGGACGGCTAGCGGCACCATCCCCCGGTTCGGATGCAAGGCCATGTGTTACTTTTCATCCTCTTTTCCTTCAGAAAAGCTTAATTTGCATTCTTGAAACATAAGAATTTTGACAAGTGAATCTCTCCTTGTAATTACTGCACTTGTATAGGATTCGGAGATGTGGGTGACCCATGTTGTACAACATGGGCAAATGAAACAGGATGCATTCCAGAGCTACAACCATGCACCCCCACAGACAATCACTTCTTTTGGGATGCTTTTCATCTCACTGAAGCTGTGTATTCGGTCGTCGCCGCACGTTGTATCAACGATACCTCTGTTTGCATGCCTACAAGCATTAAGGCACTTGTACAAATTTGATTTTTGTTTTTTTTTTTTTTTCTTTTTTCCGGAGTTGTCTACTCACACAATCTTAAAACGCAACTCCGAACGCAACTGCGTCCCAAACCGTTTGATGCACGTGGACCCGTGTACGTCCAACAGTTGCGGATGCAGTGGTGTTCGAAATTGCGTTTTAAAATTATGTGCGTAAAATTGCTCGTTGTGTGATTCGAGCATCTCCCTAATCGCATTTTACAGCTTAGGTATTTGTGTAGCATGTAATTAAACATGTGTCGATTATGTAGAAGCTTGTATTTTGCACTGTTTAATGTTAGCATTCCTATTGATTTCCTTTCCAACTCCCTAATTGTATTTAGTAAAGATACAAGTACAGCAAATGATGCACAACAGTCGCGCACAGATCGTTTTTGTGCCCATCTCGGATCTCGCAAAGATAATCAGAGCTGTTTATTTTGTTCAAAATACGTCATTTAGGATTCCTGTAAAAAACCACCTCAATCCGATATCAAGAAGAGCGTTTACGAATTATCCAACTTTACTTTAAAATTTTGCTCAAAATACGTCGTTTAGGGTCCCGTAAAAAATCACCTATCTGATATCAAAAAGAGCATTTACGAATCATCCAACTTTGCTTCAAAATTTAGCCTATATTTTGAAGTAAAGTTGGATGATTCGTAAACGCTCTTCTTAATATCGAATTGAGGTGATTTTTTATTGGGACCCTAAACGACATATTTTAAACAAAATGAGCGGCTCCGATTATCTTTGTGGGACCCGAGACGGACACAAAAACAATTTGTGCGCAGCTGCTATGCATCATTTACTGTACCTGTAGCAGCGTTCATTGAGGTATTTGTGTTGTATGCAAACATCGTGATTTTTAGCAGTGGTGGGTTTTCCGGTTTTAATGGGTTTGAGGAAGGTGTTATGGGCGTTCACTGGCCCCGTTTGATAACAGTGATATATGGATGAGATTTGTAAAAAGATGAGATTATTATTGCGATTGGTAATGAGAATGGATTGAAGCCCCCTAAAGTCCGACTTTCTTATCCCATGAGATTCACAATCCGGAGCCATTTGTATTACCAAACAAAGAATTCACAGTCCGGAGGGACTATTAGTCCAATCCCAAGGCTGAATCCGGTTAACAAACGGGGCCTAAGGTCTTAGAGCATCTGTACTAGGCTCTTTACTTACCTCTTTACTTTACTTTAATGAGCCAAAACCCTAGGCCTTGTTTGATTCGCGGATTGAAAATGATGGGATTAACAATCCTGGGATTAATAGTCCCTGGATTATTTGTCCTGGATTAATTTCATCCCTTATTTCACCCAATCCCATGTTTGATTCGAGTAGGATTAATTATGGGATAAGGAATAATATTTTTTTTAAAAAGATTCAAAAACATTTTTCGAAAAAAGAAACTTTTGAATAATAAACATTTTAAAACAAATAATTTTGTGAAACATTTTTATTACAAAACAATTTGGGAAAAGTTTTTTTTTGGAACTAATTTTTGAAAACAAAAATTCTGAAAAAAGTTGAAAATCAATTTTCTGAAAGAAAAAAAAACTAGTTTTTGAAACTTTTTTTAGAAGAAAAAGGTTTTTTGAAAACATTTTTCAAACAAAATAGTTTTTGAAATCATTTTTTGAGAAAAGAAAGTTTTAAAAAATATTTTTCGTATTTTTTAAGCAAAAATAATTTCTGAAAACATTTTTGAAAAACATGAAAGTTTTGAAAATAGTTTTTGTAAAAAAATTTTGAAAATAAGAAAGTTTCGAAAATATATACTCCGTATTTTTTTAAAAAAAATTTTACAAAACAATTTCTGAAATTAATATTTTTTAAAAACATTTTTGGAAATTAATATTTTTTAAATTTTTTTCAAAAAACATTTTCTGAAATTAATATTTCTGAAAATACTTTTTGAAATCAATCTCAATATCATTGAAGTATTTTTGAAAACAATTCCTTATTTGTTAATCCTACGTAATCCCACCTCCCCCCTAGGATTATTTAGTACCCCCCATATAGGGATAAAATTAATCCTGGGATTAATAATCCAAACAGTCATTTCGGGAACCAAACGTGGGATAACTCAGGATTAGGTACATTTAGTCCTATCCCAGGCAGTTAATCCGCAAATCAAACAAGGCCTTAAAATACATGTTCATCAGCCTCGTCATTGGCTGAGTCAATTTAATGTTTGTATAGTGTCTCGTTAAGAGAAGCGTGCCACTGTTCACTCGTTTTTGAATAAAATATTAGTTTTAGCAATCAACCTGTTCCAGCAACAATAAAATGTATACTGTTTATCCAATGTTTGATATTTATTTGGACCCATTACAGATCCTATAAAGATGATTTAAACTGCAAGTCATTCTTAAAATATTTTTTTATTGGTTCCTTAAAAAAATTAGCCCAATTCAATATCGATAGGGCTATCATATGAGTTAGGGCTCTCTTAGGGTGCTCATTAAAAGGCTTTAAAGCCAAATATTTATTGTGACCATTTAAGATTAAATGATCAAAAAAATAAGATTTTTGCACCGATTCAAACAAATTGAAAATTGGAACACTTAATTTTTAATCATATTTTTTAATATGGTTAAAAAATTAAGTATTCTATTTTTTAATTCATTTGAACCAATGCGAAGATCTTATTTTTCTGATCATTTTATTAGAAATACAAATATTTAATTAAGAAGGGAGTGAGAGTAAATAGTTTGATGCAGTGGACATTGTAAAAATAACTAACTAAAGTAATAAAGTGAATTTTTAAGGTATAATTTGGTCCAAAATCTAAAGAGTCTAATGCGGATACTCTTACGATCGAAATTATTTTTTTGAATAAAATAAAATAAAATAAAATAGATTTATTTTTTTATTCGAAATTTTTTGAATTTCAATAATAATTTTTTACTTTTTATATTTTTTTTGTCATGATGAAAAAATAATTCATAAAAAATTGATGCAAAACAAATAAATACATTTTTCTTTGAATAAAACCAAAAAAATCTGGTGCCCACTAACATTAAGAAAAGAAAAAATGGTGACAGACACATAGAAGTTATAAAAAGCATGTACACCAAGCTAGCTATTTTAACTAGGAAACGGGGCAAAACTGCTCTGCACCAGTCTCGCTAAACTCCAATGTAAAATACATCTGAGAAAAAACCACTCTATCTATCTATACCGAGCAACTATTCATTCGGTTTCCAATTTTTTATTCTTTTCCTCTCTCTCTCTCTCTCTCCACAACGAAGAACGAAGAAAGGCTGGGTTTGGTGTTCTTGAAACCAATCGACTGAAACGGAGGTCTGGCAATCTGGGTTTATCTCGCCGGAATCGATCTGGGTCCTGCGAAGAACCGAAGAAAAGCTAGGTCTGGCGATTTGGGTTTCTCTCGAACGAAGAAGGGCTGGGTTTCTGTCTCTACTGTTTGAGAGAATCAAGCATTCAACGGAGAAAGGCTTGGGTCCGGACTGTCCGGTTCCGGCGACCTCGATCGGGATCTCAGGTTTGCAGTATATATGGTTTACAGTATATATAATAATATATATGAAACGTGTAATATATATACTGTGTTTGTATTATTTTCTAGTAATATTTACTGTGAAAATTATAAAGAAGCTGCTGTGTGTGGAAGGGAAAAATGGATAGGTAAAGTAGAAATCATACCTTTTTAGTAGGCATTTTACCTAGTTTTGATGTACATGCTCTAAGTATTAGCAACCGGCAACCCTCAGTGGACAAAATACTCAATATTATTAGTAAAAAAAGAAAAACACAAAACAGCAGAAAACGAAAACAGATCAAAATCAAAATCAAAATCGGTCGTTCTTCTGGTTCCAAGAGAGAGAGGACGGCCACCACCCACCGCCAATGATGACCAGTGTTCTAAAAGAAGGAATTAATCGGTAATTATCGATTAATTGCTGGGGGCCTATCGACACCTATTAATCTGATTAATTGCTCAAAGCTGGCCGACCTCCCAACTAGCTCCTAGCGACTTTTAGAGAACATTGCCGAAGACCACCACCACTGAGCCCGACCACCACGTCTGCGGCTCCACTGCCAATCCACCGCCAAAGGTCTCTCTCTCTCTCTCTCAACTTGTCAATTTAGGGTTCCAAATTCTCCAACTTAGGGTTCCTAGAACTTGTTCAAACCCCCTTTTGAGTCCTCATTTGCCTTGAATGCTTACTGCTATTGACAATGTGAATTGGACTGCATTTCAATTTATAGTAACGTGAGAGTTGGGTTTAGATTGATAAACACCATTCAGTTGCCATTTGGTGCTTGGTCGCATGTGAATAAGGCTGAGTTTTCTCTGCCTTGGAAATTTCAGTCTTCTCTCCTGCTAATAACGTGTTTGTTTGTTTTCCCCAAAGAAGTCTAATTTTGACACAGTTCATCATGTACTAGTAAGCTTGTCTGCAGTATTTTTGTTTGCCTCATCAAAATCTATAATAAACAGTTCGTTTTGGTACCAATGGAATCTTAGCTTGCATATTGTCATCATGAATTCCGTAAGTCTTGATTTTATTTTTGAGTTGAGAAGGGAAATAGGGTATTCGCTTCATTTTTTTTGACTTGCAACGATGAAATCTGACATTGGCAAAGAATAAGTGTTTAAGTCTGCACAGTCTTAGATGTAGATATATAATTGATATAATTATACTTATTGAGAAAAAGAAGAGAGTCATTTTGGGGGTAAACTAACCAACTGGGGCTAGGTCGGCCAGGACTCTTGCATCTCACTAAGAGGTCAGGAGTTCAAATCTCCCCACCTGTGTGTGGGTGTTCTTCTCTTAGATGGTTTCTTTCTTTCTTTCTTTTTGTTTCTACCCTATAATGGACTTATTTCTTGTATTTGTTGAGTTGTTGGGCTTGGTTGTCTCGTGGACTCTCACAATTGATGTAGTGTCCCAAGTTTGTACTATGTACTTCATATCTGATGTAAAAATGATCTTTTCTATTGATTGACAACAAAAAAAAGAAAATTGGGGGTAAATTGAGTGCTTTGACATCCTTTCTTTTCATGGTCACTACTTTATGTTAACTACTTGTATTTCTGAAAACATGAATCTAAGCGATAATTGTGTAGGTTAGAATTGTCCCATCTTGGGATCCACATCGGAGTCCCATGCATATTATCCGAATATGTATCAAGGCTTGATCAATTCGTTCAATATTTGGTTCTTGAATTCACAAAGACCAGAATTTGAATAAATTGATTAAGCTTTTATCAAAATTTGATTGAGATTAATTTTGACAACAACTCTTAAAAAATATTTTAAACAAATTGAACAACTCAATCTCTTTGTGAGACTTTGAGGTGGTCCCATGCAATCCGATGTACCAAAAATGGTGTATCATAGTCAGGTTGTTATGTGTGAGCGGTGAATTTGGACATCCTTTGTAGGACTGAGTACTTTTTTTGAACAGGCATGAAAGCGTTGGAACAACAAATTTCAACGAGAGAGAGGGAACTTGTTCAATTGAAGAACATGATTAAGATTAAGATTTTGGGCGGGAAGATGGAGATCGCTTAGTGATTTAGGTCTGATACATATCTACATACTTGGTACTATTTTGGAGAAACCCTACCATTTTACCCACCTTACATATTTGTATCTTTTTTCCAATTTAAACATGAAGACTTCAAATTTTAGCCCCTCGTATATCAAACTTGGGGAACTTAAATAGGGGTCCTTCCCTATATAAATACTTAAGTTCTCATCCTATTGAGTTTAAAAACTTATCTCTCCATCCTCAAATTCAAATAAATCCTAAACTACCCTTTCTCCCTTTTAATTTATTATAATCTTTCACTCTCCTTTATCTTTCCTAATTTATCTTATTCTCTCTTCTATCTTTTTCTCTCCTAATCTTCTCTCTCCAATTTTCTCGATCACACCTAAAATCTAAAAACAACATTAAAAATAAAACTATCTACCAAACTTGAAAATGAATACGTATATATTACTTGAAATCCTCCATGAATTTGTCATGAATAAGTCCAAAATCATGAAATTTTTTGGAGAAATTGAGACGCGCTTGTTGAAATCATGACAACATTTGTGAAATCACCATGAAACAGAAAACATCATGAATATGTATGGTAAAATTGTGTCAACGAAACTACACTAAACTGAAATCATCGGCTCTTCTAGAATTCTATTCTTTACTCTATTACACAGGATTCTAGATCTATGGATTGTAAACTAGTATTACCACTAACTTATTTATCACACACAAACCACGTAACCAGCTTAATATTAAATCATCTCTAGCTTTTGCCTCTTTATTTTATAAAAAGGGGTTTTCTATTAACCAAAAGAAAAACAGAGTAACAGTTTTGTTTTTATATTTGATGGACTCAATCCAGACACATCCAATTGAGACTGAGTAACGTAATCAATAATCAACATTGGTTCAATTTCAACTCAATCATATCTACGTTCATGTGTCACAAACAAATGCATAATCCAAGGACTATGTAGATCAATGCGAGAGAGAGAGAGAGAGAGAGAGAGAGAGAGAGAGAGAAGCGTTTGGCGGGAATATAAAGACAAAAGGTGGGTCAAATTGTTGAAATCGTTGAAATTCGTTCATATGAAGTTTCAACGTTTTCATGAACTCCCTTTGCCCGTTCAAAAAAAAGTACTCAGTCCCACAAGGGATGTCCAAAATGACCATCCACACCATAACAAACTGACTCTGATATACCATTTTTGAACACCAGATCGCATGGGACCACCTCAGAGTCTTACACAAAGTTTGAGTTGTTCAATTTGTTTAGAACATTTTTTAAGAGTCGCTGTCAAAATTAATTTCAATCGGATTTCGATAAAAGCTTAATCAACTTATTCATTTTTTGTTCTTTGTGAATTCAAGAACCAATATCGAACGAATTGATCAAGCCCTAAAAAGTAGGAACTGGTCCGTGCTATGCACAGGATAAAAGATTTTTTTTTTTTTTTTTGAATAAACGGTTTATTTTATGGACATTGTGAATCATGTGCAAAGGGATGCATGTAACTTGAGAAGTTGAGATTCATACTGATTATACATTTGACTATTTGAGATATAGCACAATCTGGGAAGCAAACATTGAAAAAGAGGAAACACAATGCATGGACGTGTGTTTGCGTGCACTTGTGTTAATTGTTGTAGGTTAAAATGGGCCCTCCACCGGTGGACTGTATTATTGGGCCCCTAGGTGTGCGTAAGATGGCTTGAACACTTGAGGTAATGGGAAAAAGTAGAGTTATAAACTTGGAGCATCATATACGTTAAATTTCGAATGTCATAAAGTTTGAAGTTTTTGTGGGGCTGCTATAGTTGTACTGTTAGAAACGTATTAGACTTGAGCCCTATTACCTTCTAACCTGGCTCCTGAGAGTGAGCTTTTGAATGGGTGATCATTGTCAATGTATATTAGAGTATCTTCTGATCGTAGAAACTAAGGCCAAAATTTATTTGCCCTTTGCATAACTAGTCCGAGATTATTTATTTTGTTAGGGGATGGAGGGGATGGTGAAGAAGTATCAGCAAAAATTCAGGAAAGTGAAAGACGAAATGAGTCGATGGGATGAACTTCAATCTAGGTTGCTTTCCCAGTTCCGAAATGCATCATCAATCATTGAGAGGTTGCAGGTCCTTCTAATGCACATTTTGCTCATGTCACTCATCTTGTGAAGAAGCTTTTGAATTATTCATCCTATTTTAGTATCTGTGCATTTTCTTGTATCATAGCTTATCCAAAATCCCAAGAACTATGGAGCATTGAAATGTGTTGGCAGCATTGAAGATAAGGTCTTAAGAAAGCAGATGGAATCTTTGGAAAATATCTTGCTGTCAATGGATAAGACTATGTGAGTATGGGGTTTCCATGTTCGTCTCCATTGCATATCGAACAAATCTTGGCCAAAAAATTAAAATCCAATGTTTAAAACTTAAGATTATTTTGTTAAAAAGAGCGTAGCAGTTTAGGATTGTTTGTTTTAGCTTCCGGCATTGATCTTCGAAATGCTAGCCATAAGAAATTTGATGTTACTTTCCTTAGTTCTGTGAAAGCGTGTGGAAGGCTGTAAATAAAGAAACAACTCAATGTCTTTCGGTTCTTCTTTATCAAATCATCCTTATTTGAGGGTACAGAGTTTTCATGATACATCTCAACTGTGGTGCGTACCTACGATTATAATATTGATTGGTAATCATACTGTTTCCCCATCCAGACTAATCAAGTTAATGGGTTCTTTGACAAGTGTCTGAAAGTATTTTTTTTTTATTGTGGCGAACAAATTCAGGAAAGAGTTTCACAGCATCGTTCTCTTTCTTGAGAAAACTCTTCGTGATGGTAGGCAGCTAGTTAAAGGGGGATCTGTTCAGGCTACACCGAAACAGCTACAACAACGAATTGGCATAAAACCATGTCTTGCAGATTGTCTTGATGGGCTAATCCATGTTTATGAGATGCACCAATCAGAGTATGGCGTTTATACTCCATCCATTTTTGTTCACTTTCTAATTATATCATTGAGTATTTGGGTTGACCAAGCAAAAGGAATTGTAATTTCAATCCTGAATTGTTGCTGGTATAGATAGCCCGTGGAGATATTTAACTCAATTGAGTTTGCTATATCATTCATCACATGCTCCCACATCTCATTGTTCACAAACTCTATCTGTTTCATGCCAGCAAGAAATTGAGTTTTTCTTATATTGTATTCCACCATCTACTGTCGCGGTAGTAAATTATGTTAGTTTCTGTGCTGGAGCCCATGTATTTATATTGTGACTTGGTCTTGATGAAAAATCAATACTTTCGTAAAATTCTTAGTTGTGCTTACTGTGCTATAAGGTCACAGGGCCAATAGTTATGTTTGCTTTCTTTTGAATTCGCTTAACTCACTCAGTTCTATTTTCAGGTACCTTCTTAAATCATCAATTGTATCAGCGCTTCCAGTTCTAGCCTTGAAGCCTAGGTATGTAAAAGAGTCTAGGGTTCTTCATTATTGTTAGCCTGAAAATCTCATTACAATTGGTAAATGTTAAACTTTTGAATTTTTTAATGGTGTTGTGACTTGTGTGTGTGATTTTCTCTTGGATTGATGCCTAACTGTAATGTTTTATCATTACAGTGGCAATGATTTAGGTGCTCTCCAGCAACTCTTGGTTGATCAACCTAATATTCCTAGAGAGGAAGGTATGTTGAGGATATCCACAGGTTAGATTAGAATATCAGTAGACAAACTTTGCACAATTATGTGTGGAATACAATTTAGAAAGAACCATGAGATGAGGGTGAATTCAGGGTAAAGTGATGTATTGCTACTTTTTCACGGTCCACTGGTGGAACTCTTGGCTTCACAATTAGTCTTTTGAGTTTACTTTAGTCTTCGAGTTTATGAGAATAAAATCAGGCAAATTCAGAATTTTACGTGCATATGAGTTGGAACAAATGACTTTTCCTTCAATTGCTTTCTGGTCTCTTCTTAACGTCCTTGAATGGTATTCAGCAATTTATTTGATTTAAGCAATCATTTTATAAACTTGTTTTGTCGCATAATGCTGAGTACTTTAGAAGTTTGTTGGCGTATGGCTCTCTTAGCTTGTTTCAAGACCTATTAAACAGCTAGTTCCGGCCATGATGTATGTACTACCTTAGCTTGCATCAGTTGAAATTTACCATGAAGTTCGGGAACCTAGTAGCTCCTTTTGCCTTCTTCCTGGAAAGGAGTACAGGGTAACCATAATTTGATATGTAATTATGTATCTCCAGTGATGTCTTAGACTCTTAACTCTTACCATTAGTTTATTTTCCGCAAGTCAAGATAATGCATATCTGAGTCGTTATATTTCCGTGCAGTGCAATTGATATATGACATCGTTTTTGCTGAAGAAATATGTTGACAGTGAGGAGTACGGCATGCGTTGCCTTCTTCTTCTTCTTCCCTAACAGAGGATCATAAGTTGTCACTTTTAGTAGCCTCGAAGACAACTTAAGTATGCGTGGAGAAATCAACTTTTTTGTACAAGAGACACCAAACATGAAAGCTGAGAGGCTGACTTGGCAATCTTCCATTGACCTGAGAGTGAGTAGTTGTATTTAGGAGTAGATTTCGGTGAAAACTACCTGCGAACTGTTTCAACTTTCACCCTTCGTCGAACTCTGCAGCTTGTGTCTAGTGTCCGATGCAAAGAATGCCAAAGTTTGATTTATGTGAAATAAGCATATGATGTTGACATGTATATTTTTTTCTGTTTGTCTTTCTTGTTTTCTTTTTGTGTGAACAAGTTCCAGTGATACATTACAAACTCTTGCTACTTCTTGGAAGATTACAGCAATGGAAACAGTAGATTTTGTGTGTCCTTTTCCTTACTCAATCCCATACCTATTTACTTTTGATTTCTCTTTTGCCTTGCAACATGATTTTCTTGAGGTGGTCATTGCAAATCCAACTTTTTTTGGGGGAAAAAAGATTCCTATATAGTATTTCAAAAAAAAAAAAAGCAAGACGAAGGTTAAGATACAAATAGTTGGATTAGTATTTCTCCTGTACAGAATCACTCCAGGGTTATGGAATTAAAATGCCATGAGCGAGGGAACCACTGAAACACTAAAAAGTTAAAAAAGAAGAGGAGACGTTTGTGCAATACACACCATGGATTTCAGTAGAACGGCTTCCAGTCCAATTGCACGTAATAATGCAGCAGAGCAGATAAGATGGTGATCTTTCTCCTCAGAAACGAACCAGGAGACACCACAATAGACGATGATGAATAAATACGTAAAAGTTAATTTCAGCAATGAGAGACTGTGTTTACGAAGGTGGAACTTGGTAAAATGGTTGAACCTTGGATTCTAACAAAGAAACATATTTATCAAGCATAGAAATTACAGCTTCAAACTCTGTCACTTGTTGCTCTATCGCATCAATTTGCTGAACATACTCATCAAAGCTACCACTTTTGGCCCTGAGCTGCTCCACGAAAACCCTTAGCCCGGAAGCCACATCACCAAAGCCTTTATACTCTTCTGCCACCCTGAGATTCATCTTCTCCAAAAGTTTGAGTAGATTGTTTGTCCCCTGAAGAAGAAGAAGAACGAATTTGAAACAGCGATTTCTACCAAGTGTATGTTTTCATGAATGCCAATAGAGCTCCCCATATACTGAACAAATTTTGGCAGAAAAGCTAAAATCAAGACCAGGAAGCGAGCAAAGGTGTCACTATTAATATAGAGTTGACACATCTGGAATAGAAGGAGTCATCTATAATTAGCTTCAGATTTCCTTTCTGGCGTTCTGTCTGGCCACAGCATAACACTCATTGTAGAGCCTTGGGATACTCCATGAGAGTTTTCTACCACTGATGACAGCATGGAAATCAACCTTCTTTTTTTTCCAAAGTGGTAAATCCTATTCAGCTCATTAAACTATGTATTGTGGGACAAAAAATTCCTTCTATGTAAGCACAAGCACAACTGTGTGGTTCTATTTGACCATAAAGTTAGCACTCAGGGCATGAGCACAATCATGTGTGAGAGAAATGTAGGCAAATCAGGGAGATAAAAAGAATGTCACAGTTTCAAAAATAATCCAAACAAAAATTGGTAACGCAATTTTGTGATGTAGACCAAGTGGAAACCAATAGTTCCCCCCAATAAAATACACATGAAATAAGACACAAGCTTTCATGGGGACCGATGATCACTGCTGGACTAGTTCAAAACTAAAACAAACCAACCAATATGCACCTCTAGAGGTTGACGTATAGGATGCCGAAATTGGTCTACGAACTAATGTGTTCTGGGCTTTGAAGCATAGACACCTCTAGAGGTTGACGTATAGCAATGTCAGGACACGGGGACACCTCGGGAACACGTATGGCGTGTCCCATAATTTAATATAAATTTTTTAGGGGGACACGGCTGGGGACACGCTACGTGGCGTGTCCCATAATTTATTATGGAACTATGGATGTTTATCATGTTTTGTTTTCAATTGGGTATTTGGATTGTATTGAACTTATGGATCATGAATGTCTTGTTTTGTTTGAATGGTATTAGAACTATGGATGTTATGTTTTGTCTACATTTTGCCATTTAAACTTGGGAAAAAAAATATTTATATATATATATATATATAAATAAATAAATAAATATACACGTGGCGTGTCACCCGCCGTGTCCGTGTCCCCATTTTTTTAGAATTCCCGTGTTTTCGTGTCCGTGTATCATAGGTTCTGGGCCAGTCAATGTAACAAAAGCTGATTTCTACGACTACTCCAAGAGGGAAAATGCTGTACAAACTCACAAATCTCACAAATTTTTTGTTTCACTGACGTAGCATGTAATGACAGTTTCGAATTCAAATGGGACCTACTTCAAGAATGTGATAAGTGTCACGTTAGTGAGTGATAAAAAGAGTATAACATTTGTCCGTTTGTAATAGCATTACTCTTGCAAGAAGCTTTAGTTTTAGCATTCTTCAAAGGAACCAAACTATGCTGACTCATGTTAATTAGGGAAACATGACCCCCTCAAATAAAGAGAATGCATGACGAAGATCATCACATTGAAATCAAATTGAAAAGCGCACCTAAACACCCTCTAAAAAGAGATTCGGTACAACTTAAATCGGAAACTGTCACCTACGGTCTCCGTTCCCAACAAAATTTTCTTTGTATCCTTCATTTTCCAGATAACCAAACACCCATTCTAATCCACGGGGCGAGAACCCCTCCAAAGCCAGATTTAATACCAGATGGTTTTCATGGCTGCAAAAACCTTAAATTCTCCGAAATGTGTTAGGAGCCAAACAGATCAGAAATTTGTTGGCAACAACAACTCCTCCAACCAACTGCCTAAATAAGTTAACCCTTTTTTTTTTTTTTCCTTTTTTAATAATTTCGAGGCATTGAGAATCCACTAGAAACAACAGTAACTAAAATACATAATCAACCTCCAAAACCACTTCGAACCGGAATCGGCAAGGGGCAGAACTCAAAAGTCCGATTGATAATCCTAGGACACGAGACGTCAGAAACTAGAGAGAGAAAGTGCATGTATATTTATACATTCACAAATATATATACATATAGAAAACGAGAAAGGGGGAGGAGAGAGACAGAGTACCTGAATGTCGCCTTTGATCATGGTGGAGAGATTGGTGAAGAGATCGTTGAGTGAGTCCGCTAGTTCGTCTCGCTCCTGCTTCTCATCTTCCTTCCCAGCCATCCTTTCCACCGCCAGCAGCCTAGCAGTTTGTGGTGGCCAAATAGGCCGTCGGGCAATCGGCCGTGCAACCGGCAATTATACGGGTAAACCCGAGCCCCATACTAACAAATTTTCGGACCTTCGATTTGGGGTTGGACAAAGTCATGTGAGTTTTTTCCGCTAAGAAAAATAACCTTTTTCGGATGGTATTTTGAAAATTTTTGAATTTGATTTTTGGATAATGAATGGAAAGAAAAAATAAAGTAATAATTAAAAATAAGGATAATGAATAGAGAGATAGAGAAATAAATGAGAATAATGATTAGAATGAGAAGAGAGAAATGGAATTAATAAGAAAATGACATATCTCGTAAAACAAAAAAAAAAAAACTTTAAAAAGTAAGAATCTTAGCTGTACGGAGTCATGGGTTCCACATGAATACGTGATGGAAAAGGATGTGTAGCGGTGCCTCAGGAGCACCCAACAATATTTCGATTGAACAAACTTTAGTACACCCTGACTCACATAATACGGGAGCCTGTGCATGAGTGGAAAATGCGTGGACATGATTGAGTGGGAGCACGAGCATAAAAGCCATCTAAAAAACATCACAAACTAAGAAAATTCATGAGAGCATAAACCAAGGATTGAAAACGGAAGCGAAAATCCTATAGAGAAATTATGTGACCTAAGATACACGGTACACCACAACCTATTTATATCATGTGTTTGCTAATGTCTTCTGGATTGCCATTGTATATTCGCCATTTCGCCTCTCTGTCCATATTATACCCGGCTTCTAAATTACGAACATGTCCCATTTCCCTTTAATTTTATATTCATATGCTCATATTCACCTTAAAACAAAATTGAGTATGTACATATTTCCCTCTATAAAATCAATCTGGGGCTGTTTGATTTGGGATTTTGGATTTATAGATAATGAGTGTAGAGAAAAATATAGTAATAAAAGTTGAGTTTTATTCATCCTCCTTCTTATTAGTGTACTTGAGTAATGATTAAAAATAGAGGAAATGATTGAAGATAGATAAAGAGAGAAAAATGAGAGTAATGATTTGAGAGAAATAAGATAATGATTAAAATTTAAAAACGAACGAGGTCTCTACTAGGCTGAGTTTCTCTGGGTTTTTTGAGTTTTTTTATGTGTTTGTCCGTGTTTAAATTTTTTTTAAAATTTTTAGTTTTACGTTAAAGTTTTTCTAACTTTTTGATTCATCTTAAAATGAACAAGCGCGTCAAAAATTAAAATAAGAACAAAATCTTTTAACTTTTAATAAAATTTAAGCAGAACGGGGCCTTTCACTCTACCTCTCAGCTCCACTCTTTCTCCCCCAGCGACTAGAGAGGCAGAGACCCAAAACTTTGCCATTGCTCTCTCTATATCACCGATTTCGCCATACCCTCTCTCTCTCTCGCACACACACTTACCCTCTCTCTGATTGCTGCTGATTCCGGCGAGGGTTTGCTTTTTTTCCGGCGAAATTCAGGTAGTTTCCGATCTCCATTTCCTGGTAGATTTCAGTTCGGAGTGATGAGGTGTCAAGGATGACTATACTCATCCTTGGTTCCATATGGAACTTTGCCATTTTCCAACCCTTTTTCCATCACCATTGGAACCCCTTGTTGTAAAATCGGTGCCATAATATGGGCATAGAACCAATTATACAACCCAAATGTAGTTGTGATGCTACTGTTTCCCTGTTAGATCCGAACATGTCTCTCTCCTTCTCTCTCCTTCTTCTTCCCTCTCCTTGTTGTTTTTCTTATGAGTAATTGAGATTCTTAAACAGAATATGTTACCATGGGGTGTAGTAAAAAACCACAAATTCAGGTGTGATCCATTCAAGATTCAACTTAGAAGAAGGAATATTATACATTAATGGGCTTTTCTTTTTAGCGACCTGAACCGGTGGCTCTCCAGGCTTCTGTCCGGGCCAGGCCCGGTATATCCTTGTTATATTCTTGACTCTCTTGGTGGCGAATCATTACATTTGTTATTTCGAGCAAAATTCACTGTACCCTTTGTGTCTTTGTGTAATTTGCCTTGGAACATCCCCAATTTTAAAGTGGAAATTAGTATAGTCCTGCCTTATGGGAAAATTGACGATATAGTTGATTTTCGCGTAAGCTGGTCCGAACACCCCTGTCGTATCAAAAAAAAGAAGAAGACAATTTGACCTTAGCTGGGTGCAACGATAGTCAACTGGGCTAGTGCCTTATTGGTTTTCCCTTTACTTATCTCAACTAAACTGAAACCTTTATATGATCCTCCGGATCAACACGGTACGTCCACACCACTCAACCACAGCCCTGATTATAGCACAACTGATTATAGCGTGACTCTTTTTCCACCATCATCATTATCATAGCCAGCAGCACCATCGTTTGCATAGCTGGCAACTATATGCGAAAAACCTTTCTCAGGAATTGGTTTATCATGGGAAGCATATTCCATCAAAACAAATGGAGCATAATCTATCTCTACTTTGGCCCAAAATAAAAGAGAATCTACTTATGGTGGAAATAACATTATGACATGTTGTTCATTAGCTAAACACATCTATGTCATACTCCCGTTAAATTGTTGATTCTTTGATTGGCAAATCATGGCTTCAATCTTCTTTCAACCCCATGAAAGTCCCCATGTCTTTTTATCCTCCTTCAGGCATTTACCAGTTATGCACTTAAGTTTTGCTAGCTTGTTCACATTCCATTTTATTCAAATGATTATTTTACACTAGTTTGTTTGTGGCTTATGTACACATTTGGTGGTGGTGTTTTGAAGACCCCTCAATATTCAAGAGATGGTTTTCTTGTGCTGGATTCGTCCATCTTCTCAAGAACAGAAGGCTTGCATTATAAAGTAAAAACAACACACTTCAGCTGTAATTTTCCTAATTTCATCCAGGAAATTAAACCCATTGCAGCTTGCATGTGGCTATCGTACTAATGGCTAATGCATGACCAGGTCTGGGGACTTTAACTATGACTCTAAACACAGAGGAGCTAGTGCGAAGTCTGCATCTTCACTTCAACAAGATACGGAGCTCTCAAAAAATGGTTTCTCACTCAACCATGCACGCATTTTGGTGGGTTCAGGGCTTGAGACATATGAAAAGGGAAAAACTGCTCTTCAAACATGGAGGTCTGCGCAGACCTACCCACTTAGCTGCATTCTTCTAGTTCGAGAATGAGACAGGTTTTAATTAACATCTTAATCCACTATGTAGGCATTTCGGATTAGAGTGGGCATTTGTCGATCCCAAGACTCCAATTCAAAGTGGGGTGAAATTCTGTGCTTGTGTAAAAGAATTTTTCCCCTGGCTCATGATGCCTCTTCAGGTGGTGTATGTTAACGAGGAAAAGAAAACTAAAAAGGCTGGGGCCTCTTTTGGTTTTGGAAGTGGCACCCTTCAAGGACACTTATTGGTGAGTTCTTCTTGGCTAGATGTAATTGCATTTTCATGCTGGAATACTTCATCTTTTGCATCCGTAGAACAAAGTGTCTCATGAACCCCTTTCCATTTTGACATTGTTTTGGTCATATTGTTTCGAAACTTGAAGTATTTTTTTCCGAAGGTGCATGAAATCTAGCTTCCCTCCTTTGTTCTGTTTTTGATCTAATTCTGGATGGTATGTCGAGATTTTCTGAGCTGGTTCAAGCCAAATCCGAACGTTAACATCACGCCCTCTGCTGATAACAGGGTGGGGAAGAACGCTTCTCGATTGAGCTTGATGAGAACAACCAAGTCTGGTATGAAGTACTCTCCTTCTCAAAGCCGGCTCACTTTCTCTCTCTCATTGGGTACCCATATGTACATCTTAGGCAAAAGTATTTTGCTCACCAATCTACTGAAGCAATCAAGAAACATTTGTCTCCTGTATCTTAGTAACCAACCTCATTGTATATTTGCATATGAAAGTTCTGGTGTTGCAAAAGCCTCTCTTTCTTTACATGATACCCTGAACTAGAACTGGCAAACGGTCTATGAAATATTACTCTGTTATTAGAAAGCACATTTTATTCAATGGGTGCATTTTGATTGATTCGGCAATTCATGATACTGAGGGTTGAGAGTTGCGAGAGACAACTAATCTTGGTTGTCAACTTTTGTCTGCACTAATGAATTTTTGACCTGCAGAAAGGGAAGGGAGTAAATGCTCTCTTCTAAAACCCTTGACGCCCACTTTTCCTATCTTTCCCTCTCGCGAGCTTCCTTTCAAAGTGTACATGCTTCCCTTATTCGAGAGAGTTTCCACCTTCCGGTGTTGTCTCCTCACTACGCACTCATTTTGTCGTTTGAACCTTTCCTCACATCTAAGCTTTTTGGCCTGAAGTATTGATTCCTCCAATCCTTTTACTTGGTAGTTCTTTAAGATCATTTCAGGTGGAAAATCTCACGTAGCGGTAGGATCACATCGTGGTTGGATTAACAAGAGACATTGCTGTTCCACCAGTATCTTTTCTTTCTTTTTTTTCTTCATTTTGCTGGTGAATTCGCACAAGATTTTGTGATTGTGCACTCGATCTCTTCCCATTCAACTGTTGTGAAATGAAAACTTACATCTTCCAACCAGTTATTTACATTTTGGTTGGTCAAACTCCCAATTGCTTCAAGCCGTTTGATGTATGTGAATCTTATATACATAGTGCGGTATCCACGCATATAGAAAAACTTCAAACACGTGTTCCTGTAGTGCAGTTTAGTGCAGGGGTGCAGTACTCCAAGGCGTCCATCTTGGCTATCAATGGTTTAGATTTCATCTTAGTAGCGGACGGCTTGGATATCCAGGAGCTGAGATGGAATCTGAACCGTTAACTGTTGAGTTGGGCAGCTGCATTACACTCCTGTAGTGCACGTCTGCCCTAATAGTGACCCCAAGTTCCCAGGGGTGGGAATTCTAATCATGGTGCAAGTTGAACACCAGCCGTTAAGGTAGTTGTCGATTCACATTCAATCGGAGATTCAAATCATGCCTGCATAATTACCAAAGTGTATCATAATTTGCCAAAAATTAGAACCTTTGGAGCTTAATTCAGAACCAACTCATCTTGTTATCAAGTCGCAACACTGAAACAAATTGTAATCAAGTCTCGAAGCAAGGAAATTCATGGAAAAATCGCGAAGGATATATTTAAAGTGGCCATATGAATGGATAGATGACTTCTAATCGGCAAAACGGAAAAGTAAAGGGCTGAATTAGTATATTACCTCCAATTTATAAGGGTAACTTAAGTAACGCGATTTGGTCGATTGGCAGGTGAGGTCAACTTCCCGTCGCACCATAACAGAAAGTATGAAAGATAGAATTCAGAACAGGTAAATTTCTCCATGAAAACTAGATGTACACTGGCATTTCATAACTTGATTTAAGTTCATAGAGACATCAATCATTTACATTTACACAATAATACACTAATGCACAAAGCGAGATGTATCCAGAACTGATATACACCCCTGTTTACACTTCTACCAAAAGAACTCAACTTAAACTATTGAGCAGAATGTTCGTCTTATTGATTCCAAATCTGATAGACTTTTCACCAATACGTTCCAAAGGGATTCGATCTTTTATTGGTGCCTCATGAGAAGAGATAAAACACTCGCTCATTGACTGCTGTTAACGAGCTAGTTCATTCACTAGGTGATGTGTTTTTCTTGAACAAGGCATAGGCATCACTGTATATAGCCACCACGTTTGAAAACACAGCAAGGACAATCATGATGATGGATAAGATCTTGTCCTTCTTTGTTGCAATGTTGTGCCGATCCCTGAAACCAAATCCAACATTGAAATACTATTAGGGTGACGTATGTTGATAATTTAGCAACTAAAACATTTTGGACAGTATCAAAACGGTTAACTACGTTGCATCAATAAATGAAGGCCAATTCAGATTATAACAAAATTCACCTTCGCAAGACATTAACTTAAACTGGAAAATGAGATCATTTCACTCCCAAAGACTTGAATAAAAATTAGATTGCGTTAGAACAATCCTTTTCCATGTCAACGCTAACATCAGACATAACAGCTCATCAATTATGCATGTGATTCTAATGCATACAAACAACAAGCCCAACACCTTCGATCCAAATTTGGCCAATTTGTGATGAACGTGCATGGTGAAGTCTCCCACTTTTTAGATTGCTCTATTGAAGATAACAGCTTTTACAGTACAATATTGCGTAACTATGAACATGGAATACCTGCGACACCAAAACGTGATTGCCATTCTCAGTCTCGATTCCCACTTAAGAAATGCACTCCTAGGCTGTGTTTGGGATTAGGATTTGTGGAGTGAAAAGAAACTGAGGGAAACATACCTTTTCTAATTTGTGCAGGGAAATACCTTACATTTCTTTCCCATAAACTAACCACCCCACAAATCCTTTACCCAATGTCCCAAACACTGCCTTAATTAAGGGAGTAGTCACCAAAGCTTCCTTACCTTTTAAGGAGAAATTTAGAAAGTGTAGTCACTGAATTAAAAAGTCCCCTACATCTACTAACAAAATCTGTAGCAGTAGGGGTGCATCAGAATAAGGGCCGAGTGCGAAACGTATAATATTTCATTCTTTCCATAGTATGGGAAGGAAATATAAGCTATCCGTCAGGTCAAAGAGAAGGGTCACTTGCTCCACTAGTGGCCTTTGTCTTCCTTTGAGTCCAGCGAAGGGGTGTAGCTCATTTTCCTATCGCATTATGTCACCTATCAATAAATCATTCACCTTGCAAAACTTGAAAGGGATAAACTTTAACAACTAGAACCTAAACCAAACCAAACCGAGCCTCATGTCTCAATCACTTGGGGTCGGCTTACAATTAATAGGTTTTATTGGGATTAGATTCTCCGCATTTCAAGCTCCAAAAAAATCCCTAAAAACACACTTCTAGCTTATTCTAGCACAAAAAAAGGTAATGTACCTGAGAGTAATGGCAGCAGGAAATATGAAGCCAATGCAGACTGCAGCAGTTGCCCCAGTGAATTGGAAAGCATCCCAAATGCTGGGAATGAAGTTCGCACCCAAAAAGATGAGACCAATTAGTCCACAGCTAATCAACGCAAACCTCAAGTTGTCAGATGCCAGAGGCCTTGCATATGGAAACAAGAGGCCATCCATGTTCAACCGTAACGGATAAAAAACAATGGGAAAGACAAGCATGAGGTGGGCCGCATAGCTAACACGCACAACATCATTAAGCAGAGAACTGTATGGAATGCCTAGGTCAGCATCAAAGTTGGCCAGCACATCGTCAAGAGTTGCGTCACCAAAGAGTAGGAACCCAAACAGGCTTGTCATTACGTACACACTTGAACAGAGAGCAAGAGAGGATCGTACAACTGCTTTTATCTTTGTATTGTCTTCGAGTTCATTGTCTATTGAGTGAACTGCAAAAAATTTCATGGTCCAAGAAAAGTTAGCCAGCCATTTAAGCATTTCCAACTGGAATGTCAAACTTAATCTTTGGGGTTGACAATAAATTGCTGGAGTGGAGCTGTGCCTCAATCCAGTTGCAACATAAAGTGACAAAGTACATTGTTCAGTGAAAAAACTAAATAAATTTTGCAAGATTTGAGTGAACTCCAGAGAGTTCATTTGCCGTATTCCATTCGGACATTACCAAATAATCTCTATACTTGCCGTCTTACCTAGTTACAGTTATAATTGCATAGCAACCTAGAAGTCAAACGGAAAACTTCAATTAACCAATCAAATGAGCCAGATATAAGGCTTCATGAGCGCGGACAAACGGGCTTTCCAAAAAGCCAGCCTGGGCTGGGATCAGAATAGACTGAAGGGGATGGACCTAATGTTGTGTTGGCGCAAGTTCATTTTATTGTTTTCCCGCCTAGCGCCTTTAATTCCAGTACCATACATAAAATAAGTGTATCTTCAACTAGCCATCAGAACAAGTATACGCATATTTAGGAAGTGAGAGACAGCTAAAAGTAACTGAACTGATTAGGGTTGATCAGACCAGAGCATACCCGAAGCGTCACCTTATAAAAATGAACTAAATTCAGGGAATTTCACATACTGGCTTTTCAACAGCTCAAGTTCAAAAAGTTTATGGTTTGAACATCAAACAACGAAAAGACAATATTCTAGGGGTAGATGGGATACATTAACGAAAAAATCAGTCTGCATACCGTTGTAGTGGCAAATATATGCCGTGACAAGAACAGGTACTACAGTGAAGAGATTCAAGAATGACGTCACATCGGTAACATCAGGAAGTAACCTAGGCATCGAAATGCTTCCATTTATCAACTTCATAACAGTGATTCCAACAGTAATAACAAGGAACACAACCGCCAGGGCAACTGATAAGGCAGATGTAAATTTCAACGAATCTGCAACCACATGAAAAGGCACCTATGAGGGCTGCATCACAGAGGCAAACAAATAATAGGTGAAAGTGCAGTGAAATTCGCCAACAACGTTATTCAGGAAACGAACAACCCAATCATAAGAATAGAGGTACAGTCCACCAAGAATGCACATCGGCAGAGCAGGAGCTTAAGTACACAGATATAAATATCTCGAGATGGACAAGAACAAAATATTAAGATAAATTATTAAGACTGACTCTTTTTGTGCCATTTCAAAATTCCCAAGTACATCAGTCTCTCAAGAATTGTCTTCAATCATTAAGATTCCTGCAGTTTAAACTCTTTCCACGATAAGCGAATCAGGCTATTAACCAGACTTCAATGCACAAAATCAATCATCATAAACAATTATGAAACTACAAGATATTTCTTGAAAGCAGCTACATATAAAAACAGTTCATCTTGACTCTTGACAATACGCAATCCAACTAGATTTCAACTTGTGGTGGTTTATTGGGAATAAGAAACGTTTAAGTAAATGAGACAGCACCACATGAATCTCTTTCCTCTAGGCACAATCTCACCAATTAGTAGTAATCATTGCCCACTCAAAGAAAATGACTAACCTATACGCTTTAAGCATGCCAACGGAGCAAATACGGCAAGGGTCGTGACCAGAAGTACAAAGGTACGACTATTCCACCAATACACTCCAAACCACCCTTCTAACACACCAGCATGGTGAATTCCACTTGAAGTTGTTCCAGAGAGCACGTCGCCTGTAATTAAGGAAAAACCAAATAAACTACGTGAATTTCACAATGATGAGACTACGCACAAGTCACATACAATTTACGGTTTAACTATAAGTTGATAAACCTCATGAAGCAGCCATTTCACTTCCTATGAAAACACATCGGAATGAAAAATACTAGGAATTGAGACTAGGTACCTATAATAATCATGTACACTATAAGTACACCAACGTTGTTGACAAGAACACAAATTTGCAGCGCCATCCTCCCAAACTTTCCATAGGCATCCCCCATAACACCTCCGTAAGAAGAAGATTTCCCCACCCTGCTGAATCTAAGCAACATCTCAATCGAAGCCTCTGTGAGGAAAGCCATAAAGATGATCATAGCAATCCCAAGAACAAGACCCAAAACTTTCATAGTCGCGGGCAAGGCCATGATTCCGGCACCCACAATGGTAGTAGACAAATTAAACACTGCCCCGGTAAAGGAAGCCCCATCAAACTCGTCAAATCCAGTATCTTCCTCTTGCTTTGTGGGCAACAGAGGCACTTTCTCATCGACAACTTGTTTGCTCTTTCGCGATTTCTTCTCTTTCGTTGGCTTAAGGCTTCCAATCGTCATTCTCAAAAGAATTACCTCCCCAAGTAGAAAAACGCAGGGACTATACGCGAAACAGCTCAAACTTCTAGGATTTTATCCTCAAGAAATCTGTAACAAATAAAGGGGAAAAGAAACCTTAGGCTTTTGCTACTAAACATCCAATTTGCAGTGAAAAATTTTACACTAGTGGAGCGCAAACAGGTAAATTCAAAGATGCAACTAATACAGATGATTATTTGGGATCAATCAAATTCAAAGATAAACATATTCAAAGACCCAAACAGCCAAAACCAATTAGAAATTTAGAATGATAAAGAGTCACACAAATAGATAACTTACAAAACCCAGATCCTAATCGCCTCCAAAAGAGCAATTGAATCCCTCAATAGAACCAATTGATAGCCAGAATCACAGCAAGAAAAGGGTTTTCAAGAATAACCCCAAAACTTCGTAAAAAAAACTCGGGGGCAAGGTCTAAGAAAGCTATGAGAATATATACATATAGATCTACCTGAACAAGTTCGAATTATAGTAAAAAATCGATCAATTCAGGGAAATTGGAGCAAAAACTAATGAGAGGACACAAGAAATTCAGGACCCACAAAATGGAGCCACAGGAATTTAGCTAGAAAGAATCCAAAGGGGGTAAATAGTGTCAAGCCCTAAGAATCAGAAACCAGGGCCACACGAATTGGGAGATTCTGGTTTTTGCGAATTACGAATGTTTGGCCCCCTATAAATAAATAAAGAAGGGTACAGGTAGAATCAGAAGCCTTCACGTATCGTTTAAAAGTCTAATACTATTTGCATACGTACATGTTTTTTTCTTCGTCAAGTATACGGATTGACTGGGAGAAACAATAATGGAGGAAGATTCACGCTCGACGACAAAGACCCCTGGGTTTGGTGGGGAATTGCTGTGCTTCTGACGTCGTCGACGCTGTGAATCAAAGAATGAATTAGGGGTTTCTTTGTCCCCTCTCCCTCTCTCTCTCTCTCTCTCTCGATTTTTAAAGTTGAAGGAGAACATACCAATGACGTTCACAAACTTATATATCCTGCCGTCCTGGTTGTGATACCGTTGGCATTTTGGTGGGAAACAAAGCGCTCCACCACATTAGGGGCTTGTTTGGTTAGAGCATCTCCGGTAAGCCTTTGTTTGGAACTTAGGAAAAGCCAGAGAAAAGAAAGGAAAGTTAGAAAATTTTCCCTCCAAATGTTTGGATTGGAGAGAAAGATGAGAGAAAATAAAGAATTCAAGTTTTGCGAATAGTGAAATTTTCCTCCCATTTTCTTTTTCTTCACTTTCCATCACTTTCTCTAAGTTCAAAACAAAGCCGAAGAGTCTCACTTGGTATGAAGTAATTCAATAAGAAAATTTAAATCTAAGCATAAATGTGAGTAAAAAATTCGGTAACGGCATAGATTTGAATTGGAGAGGGAGAAAATAGCCTTCAAAGATGGTAGTAAAAATTTTGAGTCTTCCTTGATTTGATTAGAAATTTGAGTAAAACATAATTTGATATGGGTTAGTCAAGGTCTAGAGTGAGACTTGGGGAGCTCTAGTAATCCTATACCGCTTTGAATAGAATTGAGATGCTCTTAATAAGTCTGCATACCGCCTGTCCAACCTCAATAACAACGAGCTTATTAACTAAAAATGGCAATTGACACATACAATACGCTTAGTCGCAGTAATGAATCTCATCAGTAAAATGGGTCATTTTAAAAGTCCATCTATTCCTAATATCAAGTTTTAATCAGCATCTATTCTTAATATCCAGTTGTAATCAGATTTTGGTTGTGTTTAAAAGAGGGTGAGGTCCATAGATGGTCTTTAGTTCGCAGCTTGCTTTTGCACTCAAAATTGACCAAGTTTCTTAGGAATTGAGAAGCCAGCTGCACCTGGTGCAGCTATAAATTTTTTTAGCCACGTCAAGCCTATTTTGACGATCATATCCGCTAACTCATTTATCTTAAAAAGTGTGCATTTGATAGAGTGTGTTGAATTCATTTTCCTTATATAAATTTGTTCTAATCAGGTATTGATTGGTATTCGATCAACATAATTATTATTTTGGTCGATGTTCGTGACGAGATTTTCCAAATAAACAGTTTTATGAACCTGAAAAATTAGGAATTAGCTTATTTGCTTGTTGCTAACAAAACGAATGCTCAACTATTTTGCGTGTACGTGTATCTATCAATGAGCAAATAGGACAATGAGCTATGTATGATCCAAACAGGCCCTAAGGCTAATGATGCGTTTCTCTCTTTAAAGTTTCTCCGAGTTGTAATTGCCAGTGTCCAAAAAAATACTAATTATAATTGTAATTGAAAAATACATTGTAATTGGCAATGATATTCTAAATTAATCCCCACAGGCCAGGTTTGGTTTGGTGGTCAAGTTATGGTACTTAGGGGTTTGTTCCCTATAAGATTTTTCAAGTTCGAAACTTTCTAGGCGTCTTCCGCCTCTTTAGGGCTACTAGATGTTTGTCCGATCATTAACTTTAGGATCTTGGGATTAGTTCAGGTGCATGCAAGCTGACTTAGATACCTATTTATAAAAAAAAATATGATATTATAAATGGAATTTGAACTTAACCTCAACTCACACATGTCTTGGACTCATAGGTTGGAAAAATGCTACTCCATAGACGTCGTCGCTCGATAAGTTCAAGTGTTAATTACTTGTGAAAGTTAAACACTAAATGCCTAATTAAAATACTCATTATTTGGAGTGACTAATTAAACTAGACGTACAAAAATATAAAATAGAAATGATTTAAACTTTGTTTTTTTTAGCTAAATAAAGAGAGATAACAACATTTGAATGACTTTTTTAAAAGGCAAAATTAAAGCTTTTAATTCTACTATCTTCCAGAAAATTATTAAATTCCAAAATGCATAAGACAATTGGGACAAAGAAAGTATTTTAATCACTCTCAATGCCTTCACTTAGAATCCTACATATTTGAGAGTTTCCTACCACATATGGCTCAGCCATCAATTTTTTTGACATCGCATTTTAATCTACCATATCTAAGTAACTGGATGAGATTCCTCCTAGATAGCCAGACATTTTTGGCCAAGTTTCTGAAGGGAAGAGCGGTCATGGAAGGAACTGAGTAATCGGCCATGCATGATGAAGGGATGGACAAGAAAAAGGATAGTCTAAGTATAGGGTATCTTTTGAATACTGCTGCGTGACACCTCAATATTTGTCGGGGGTCAAGAATGATTTTCAAAAAATTTGGGGAACGGGTAAGGGGTGGTTATGTATATGTCCCCGCCCAGCAACCGCTCATAATATACCAGTATATTATTTCTCTCTCTCTCTCTCTCTCTCTCTCTCTCTCTCTCTCTCTCTC
>BPLS01000173.1:1100652-1187679 GCA_019656275.1 Rhododendron kiyosumense | reverse complement strand
TATATATATATATATATATATATATATATACACATACTTTTTACCCAAGTATTTTGCTAAAAAGTGTTATTTCTCAAAGTACTTGGATAAAAGTTATAAAAAATTTATTTTTCCGATTCCTCTCGTTAAGACAAATCAATAATCCATAAAAGTTGGACACAAAACTAACAAATGTAAAAAAAATTTAAATAAAGACAAACCAACTTAATTTTTTTTTAAGTTTAGGAGAACTCAAAAAAACAAGTTGCTTGGATATTGACATGCATTGAACGAATAACTTTTTTTCGTACAATGTTGTCAATTTCTCTATTTTTAGAGACGTGCAAGGCTTAGGCTCCGTTTCAGAACACCTTCTTAAAAAATAAGTACTTATTTCGCATTTTCAAACTCAAAAATAATGTAAATGAAAAATAATTTTTCAATTTTTTTTGCACCGTATTAAAGATCTCAATGAGATCTATCAAACAAGATCCATATTGATAGGAAAATTATTTGTGTAAGCGCGTGATTTTTGAGCTTGAAATTACCTTCTTAAAAAATAAGTTCTTATTTTGAGTTCCGGAACGGAGCCTTAATTTGGACAGCATAGGTTATTGTAATATATATATATATATATATTTTTTTTTTTTGTAAAAATAAAAATCCGGATGGGTTGGAATGCAAAAAAGCTAAGAGAGGATCAGATAGCCCACGGTTATTTAGAGCATGTACGTCAATACTAGTTAAAATACCTAGTTAAAAAGTGCAATTTCTATTTTACCTACCTATTTTTTACTTGCACACTATATCAATCTTCTCTATTACCCTCTCTATCACTATTTAAGAATTATATAAAATAAAATGCTGCATATGTATCTATAGGTTCAAATATATGGTTTTTTTAGAGCATGCAATAAACTCTTTAGATTTTGAACCTAATTACACCTTAAAAATTCACTTTATTACTTTAATTGGTCATTTTTACAATGTCCACTATATCAGGCTTTTTAATTTCACTCTCTTTTTAATTAAATATTTGTGTTTAGCATAAAATAATTAGAAAAGTAAAATCTTCGCATTGGTTCAAATGAATTGAATAATAGAAGACTTAATTTTTTAACCATATTTTTTAATATATTAACCATCTTTTTTATATACTAAAAAATATGTTTAAAACTTAAGTGCTCCAATTTTCAATCTGTTTGAATGGGTGCAAAGATCTTATTTTTTTTATCATTTTATTCTAAATGGTCATAGTGAATTTTTGGCTCTAAGACCTTTCAATGAGCACCCTAAGAGAGCCTTAACTCATATGAGAGCCCTACCGATATCGGATTGGGCTAATTTTTTTAAGGAACCTATAAAAAATTATTTTAAGAATGGCTTGCAATTTGAATCATCTTTATAGAATCCGTAATGGATCCAAATAAATATTAAACGTTGGATGAACGGTATACATTTCACTGTTGCTGGAGGAGTTGTTAAAACTAATCACTTTGTTTGGTTTAGATTTTAGAAAGTTGTTTTTGAGAGTTGGAGTGGTAATGAGTGGAGAGAGATAAAGAGAATAATTTATTGAAAACTGTGCCGAGAGTAAAAAGTTACTCTCAAAACTGCGAACCAAACGGAGTGAATATTTTATTAGAAAACAGTGCACGGTTGCATCAGAGATATATTTGTTTATTTTTTCCTTTGCTACAGTGCCTAGCTTCTTTTGGAGAGCTACAGTGGTTTTTTGTAAAATACCTATGTTGAAAGCTAGGCTGGTGCAGCCCTATTTTTGAGAAATTCCTCTCTATTTAACCTAAAAGTTGGATATAGACAGCTTGGTGTACATGCTCTTAGTGATCAACTATTAGTTACAGTACGGATAAAAAAAAAAAAAACTATTAGTTACAGTACGGATAAAATAAAATAAAATAGTTACAGTACTTTGACCAAAAAAAAACTATTAGTTACCGTACTGCTACCCATGCAGACAAAACATACACAGATTGTACACAGATCTTGTTATGGAGTCTACTATGGGTCCCACACAAATAAACCGAGCAGTTCATTAAATGTAATATATATATTTTTTCGAGGGCCCCCACAAAAAATGAGCCTAATTCGACACCTGTAAACGCTCGATCCAATCATCTAACTTTTCATTTAGATTTCATGATAATGAAAAGTTTGATGAATTGGATTGAGCAATTCTAAGTGTTGAATTGAGCTAATTTTTCATGAGGAACCTTCGAAAAAAAATATTTTACATTTAACAAATGACTTAGATTGCTTCAGTGGGACCCAAGGTGGAGCCCATAATAAAATATGTGCACAATCCATATTTGTATGTGTGGACAGACTTTCTGTATTAGTTATTGGGCTTGGTGACCCATTTAATGATGTCTTAATTGTACTAGGATTAGAACCTTTGTGGGTTAGAACTTATGTAAGGTTAAATACAAGGGGTTTGGTCCCTACTCTCGCTCTATGAATTTGTAGTCTCCCGAAGAGAAGAATGAAGAGAGTAGAAGGCTTCCTCACCCACTATTCAGACTTGAACTTCTTTAAGGTTGATTCCATAAATAAGAAGTTACGGAGCCTAATCGTAATTGTTCAAAGTGTTTTTGGAGGATTCAGATTGAAAATCAATTATGACTGGTAATAATTAATTATAACCGATTATAATTGAAAAACATATCTCAACTATTAATTGCGTGAATGAACGGTTGAGATTGCGCCGTTTCGTGAACAACTGAACAAGTTGTTCACGGAGCCTCCGTGAAAAAGTCTATATCGTCACAATATTTGACAAAAAGCCTTGTGCTACCATATATGAGCTTGATTTCTGAAGACTGAACCAGAGTTTGTTAAATCAAACTTGCAGTTCAATCATGCAACTATATATTGATAGCCGCCAACGCATTATTTTGGAGACAATAGAATTAACCCAGGATCGTCCCTTCGTGGACATTCAGTAAAATAAGAACGATACATAGAAGATTAGCATGATCTCGTGTAGATGACACATGCAAATTGAGAAAATTAATCGAGGAAGTTGGCTTCTTAGAGTTGCTTGTCCCTGTTTACTATTTTTTCTTCCTCCTCTCGGTGGGTTTCTCTTAGTCTGGTTACCTCTACCTCGGACTCTGATTTTCCTCGATCCGGTTGTGGCTTTTGGCAACTAATATTTTTGGTTCGTGAGTTGGGTGCTGGTGTTGGTTCACGGGATTGTGAGGTTTCTGCATCAGAACTTGAGAAGTTAGGCCTCCTATTTAGTTATTGACTCTTTTTGGGAGTGATAACTTACCTTTTTGATGTATTCAGTTATTTTGTATAATTGACAATGAAACTTCAACTATTTCGACAGTAAAAAAGAAGTGTGAGGCCTATGTGATGGTACAAGCCAATAGAGCGTGGATATTATTTACCCTCTTTTGTCGGAAGCGAACAAATTCGGACAAGTTTAAAATGTGTCCAAACTTAAAAATGTTACTTTTGCCGATTTAAAAAAGCAAAAAAGAAGAAGACCCCACTTATATAGATTCCTGGCTACCGACTTCCCTAAACATGACCCGTAGAGTGGGGCCCTCTGGCCCAAGACCCAGGCCCATACAACGTATAGCCCCACTTATGACTCACGACATGGGCACGTGGCACGTGCTTGGTTTGAGATTATCAAGGCGCACTAATTAGTTACACACACACTCTCTCTCTCTCTGTCTCTCTCTCTCCTCCCTGTGCCGCACGAAGTTTCTCAAAGGTAACATTCCTCACCGATCGTTTTTCGGATTTCTGTTTGTAATCTACGGACTCATACGGCCCTACTTTCCAATCCTCAGCAGAAATTTTCTTCTCTCCCTCCTCGATTAATTGAGAGAAATTGATTTCGGTTTGAATTGATCAGTAAATTATCTTCATTCATATTGCAAGTTTTTTGAGGTCGGTAGTTGGTGTCGTTCACTTCTTCTAATCGACTGGATAGTATTAATTTCTGATTTAGGTTGATGTTTCTCTTTGGTTTTGTTCTTGTAAGTTATACAACATTAGATAGACAAAGAAATCAGAAAAAAAATACTTATCTATGTGGATAATATACATAGTGTTTTTTCTTGAACTGTATGTGTATACATAGTTAGGTTTTTATTTTTCAGCGCTTGGGAATTGCTATTCCTGGGACTTCTTAATCTGAAGTATTGAATTACTGGAAAAGGACAGAATGTAAGTAGAAACGGAATCCCGTTCGACGATCTACGATTTAGCCGAATGACATTCCATCGGGAGGCTAGGGCATGAGCATTTCGTTTCATCACGGAATCATTTTAGTGAAGTACTCTGAAAAGTGAGGGTTTAGGTTGTGATAAGCTCACCTTTAACGGAATAAAGGGGTTGTGGTGAGCTTCACTGTTTCATGACTTGGAGGACCTTTGATATTTAGTCAATACGGATTCGGCTATTAGAATCTATATAATTCTTTAATTGCAGAGAGTGAGTATTCAGTTCATTTTGTTCTTCTAGTTTACAATCCTGTCACTTTATTATGCCTGATGACAATATTGCCTTTTTTGCTGTTGAGACTTGAGAGAGATCTAAAGCATTCTAACATTGAATGCACAATTGAGTTTTAGACATACATTAGAGTGATATATATTTAAAATTCCATCTTGAACACTTCCTGAAGACTTTTTTTTCTTTTTGGCAAACTATGATTCTGAAGCACATTTAAATGAGAATCTTGCTACATTTACAGCCTTGACTGTTTTGCATTTCAAATACTTCAACTTCCATTTTGGTAAATCATCTTATACAAGTTAATGAAGACTTATAGTCTACTGGTTGTAGGAATGTGTGTTCTGACTCAGGGTATGCTGGATTGTTCAAAATAGTGTGATTTGATGAATACACTATTTGGTGTACCTCCGGTCCTTGACTGTTTCTTCTTGTTATTGGGTCTTCTTCGTACGTATGGATTATATTTTCAGAGTTCATCTTGTGTCCATTTAGTATCATCCAGTTGTCAAGATAATGCACATTAGAAATAGATCATTTATCTGATGAGTTTGGATAACTTTTGATGTTGTACGAATGAAAAAGGGTGTCAACATCTATTATGAGGTGTCGGCGCTATGCATCTAAAGCATTTTATCCATTATGAAAACAAGAGGATAACATGAAATTAAATGCGTGTTAACCTGGTTTAATTTGTTGTCCAAATTTGCTAGAATTTAGTAGCTCCAGTTGTATTGGTGCCAGCTTTACATTGACAATTGGGAAGGAAATGATGGACTAATGCTGTGTAACATCCACTTACGTTGCACTACATTGCAATGCAAATCAACACAGTATGCAGTAGATATTTGAAAAAAGGAGAGGTGAATTATGAACTTTGGCATGGTGTATTTGGATTGGCAGATATTTTTTGGGGTCTGGGCTACTTGTTCCCAGTTTCTTTTTGGACTGACTTTAGAGTTTTGGTTGCAACAAGAAGGCGAAGATGTTGTGGAATTGTGTAAAATTTTCCCTCCTTTGGGTTATTGATTTGGAGCACAATGCTACGGTCTTCAAAAGTAAGTTTGAGAATATCAAGTCAATTGGGGATAGAGTATGTCTTCTTCTCACATCTGGGGGATAGAGTATGACATTGTCGCCTTTTAGGGCATTAATTTCTCCCCCTTTTACAGGAATTCCATTATTGTTGATATCTGGAGATTAGGGTGTTGTTTGATTTGTAGGGAGTATTTTGGTGGATTTGTGTAGACTCTGGAGAACCGTTTTGCTTCTTTTACTTCTTTCACAGTAATAAACCTCTTTGGGTTGGCGGTGAAAAAGAAAGAAAGAAAGAAAGAAATTTTTGTTGGCACCGTTGTATCTTGTTCTTGTTCCACCTTCAACTGTTTCTCTTCTTCTGTAAATAGGAAACCCTTGCCAAGTATTTTAATAATGAACAATTGCATACTTTTGGGAAATTCCAGTTGTTTCCCCTTTTTTGATACTATTACTTTACTCTCTCTCTCTCTCTCTCTCTCTCTCTCTGTCTCTCTCTCTCTTTGTGTGTGTGTCTGCCACGCAAATATGAAGACTTTGACTTCCTCCTTTTGGAGAACGAGTTCTCCTTTGGGAGAGGATGCTCTAATTTGTTTAAATAGAGGAATGAGCGTCTGTCTTCTTCTTTTCCTCAGGTTTTTAAATAAGAGAATAACTGGACCATTGGGATGGATGAAGATGCTGTTCATCAGGCGAGTGCTCCTAATGAAGACATCAATACTGCAGAGCCAGAGGCAGAGTTAACTAATATCGACTCACTTGAAAGTATGGTTACTAATATCGACTCACTTGGAAGTATCGTTACTAATATCGACTCACTTGGAAGTATGGTTACTAATATTGACTCACTTGAAAGTATCGCATCTAGTGGTTATTTAGTGCAAATAGTTGGAAATATGAGCGAGGTTCTCACAAGTGTTGAACTAGATCTAGCATGTTTTTCAGAGAAGTTGGTTAACTTAAACATTCTTATGATGCACATAGCAACGAGGGAAAGTGATTTTGAGGCTTTTGTATCGGATAAAGAGGATATCTGTGGTGATTCTATTATGAAGGCAATGGAATTTAATCTCTTGTCTGGAGTTTTGGACTCGGAGGTCAGAGAGCTCGATAATTTCATGTCTACTATCCAGTCAGAGATTATAAAGGCCCGTGAGACTGTCTATTCACGCAAGAACTTGGGACAAGAATTGGCGGAGATGGAGGATAAACTGCATGATTCTGAGGAGTCATTAAAGCAATCACTAGACCAGGTTTCTGAATTAAGGGTGCAATCTGCCAACTTCCAGAGAATCCTGTCAAGTTTTGGTGTTGAAGAAAACTGTAAGCCACTTATCTTTGAGTATCTCTGCTTCATTTACTTTACTTTTGTAGGAGAAAAATGGTCAAATTTGATCTTGTGCCAAAAACTATCTGGCTAATTTTTGGTGACCAGCATGAACCAAAAATGTTTTCAGATTGCATCCATCTTAAGGTGGGCCTTATTGTGAAGCTTTTGTTAGTTAGGCTCTAAAAGAGGAAAATGCGGACGAGTAAGTTTTGTGGATGTATGACATTCTCATCTTTGCTGGCGAAAGACTGAAAAATTATTACTCACATTCTAATGATACACATGCATGTTGGCAGGGAAAGGTGAGAAGGGTGGTGGCATTTTAGGAAGTGGTGAGTTTTTGGATCACAATGCAAAGATCAAAATGCAGACTGCTGAACAACAGAGGCATTTCCTGAGGATGTATGAGAAATCTTTGGCGAGAGAGTTGGATCTTGAGAAGAAGGTAGGTGAGTCAAAACAAAGTGAGGAAGAAATGAAATTCAGGTTGTACTCTTCAGAACAAGATGTTTTCTACATGGAAGAAGAAGCAGCAGTTGTTTGGGAAAGGTTGTTTGAGGCAGAAAATGCTGCTGAGGTCCTGATGGGAATTTTAAAAGAAACATTGGGTGAGCTTCAGATTGCTCAATTCAATCTTAATGGTTCAGTTCAACGTGAAAAAAACTTGAGATTGGAGCTTCAAGAATCATTAGAAAAGTTGAAAGCTAAAGACCATGTTACCCAGAAGCTAGAAGATAAATTAGCCCTTGCTGATTCTGAGGCCTCCACTTTAAGGGAGAAGGTGAGTTCACTGGAGAAGCATCTGAAAGAATCTGAGCTTAAAATTGAGAAGGGAGTTGAGGATCTGAAGGAAAAAAAGTCTAGTGCAGAAAGCAGGGCTGAGATTGCAGAAGCCAAGTGTAAATTGCTAACAGAGACTAATATGAAACTAAATGAAGACTCAGCCCTTCTTAAAAGTACCTCTGAGAAGCTTGATTCACTTGAGAGGCAGTTGAGAGAATCTGATATTCAGCTACAGCATGCATTGGTATCTGCTGAAGCAAGTCAGGAGAAAGAAAGCATGTTATACTCTACAATCCATGACATGGAACATTTAATTGAGGATCTCAAGTCAAGGGTTTCTAAAGCTGATTGTCGGGCTGATAGTGCGGAAGAGAAGTGTATTACTTTATGTGAGTCCAACTCAGACCTCAATGACGAACTGAGATTTCTAAGGAGTAGATTGGGATCGTTGGAGGCATCTCTGCATCAAGCTGAAGAAACTAAAATGGCAACTGCGAAGGACATTGGCGTTCGGACAAAGGTGATAGCAAATTTGGTGATGCAACTGGCCCTTGAAAGAGAACGCCTTCACAAGCAGGTTTTGATCTACCATGTCTATCTTCTTCTATATATGCCAAATTGATTGTAAACACACACACAAGAAAAACAAAAACAACACAACAACAACAACAAACAAAGCGAAGGAAAAGAAAAGCACCTCCAATGAAATGGTTGCCAGTTGATTAGTTTAAGTGGGTAACTTATGCTTCATTGATGATAGGGCTTCATAGAGTAGTTAATGAGGTTGGTTTGGTGAGCAGTAAGGAAAATCAGCTTGATTTGGCAGTGGGATTGGGATTGTTGTGTATCTGCTCCTACCTTACCTGGCAGGCCGGCATACTTCTAAACGAAAATTAGAGTATTTCTGAGCTTTTGGAATTCAATGGTTGTAATCTCGTGTTGTTCTTGATGAGGCTGAATAAAAGGGTGAACTATTCAATCCCCGAAGTCCTGCATTGTTGGACCTGAAACCTGAGGATCTTAGCCGTGTTATTTATGTGGTTGGTACAAGAAACTCTTCTGACCTTTGTCACTGTTGAAAGGGAAGGTAAAGAACAGAGCCGGTCATACTGACCTTAGCCGCATAGATAACTGTCTATTTTTCAGATAAGAGTGTTGTCGGAAATACAGAAGGAAATGTGAAATTTTTTTAGGTCAATTGACTTACTGAGTGTGCATGTTGACCCTTGACTGTTGGTGGTACCTTGATCACATAATTATGACGCAGTTCAGTGTTTTAACACCCACTTGGGCACGTCAATCTTTGCTAGCTTGCTACTCACTCCATCCCTAAATAAATGTCCGGACCGCAAACCTAGGGCTCTAAAAGGATACATTTTTTTCGTTAAAAAAATCAAAGTTTTTTCACAAATTAATAGATATCAATGAGTTCTTTCAAGTTATGAAAAAAGTTTGTGAACTTTTTAACGAAAGAATACATCCTTTTAAAGGCTTAGGGTTGTGGGCCGGATATTTATTTAGGGACGGAGGGAGTACTAGCTTGGTCAGGGTAGTTGTTTCTCACGTAGGGCTTCTGACATGTTCTACCCCTCTGTGGTGAAAAACTGACTTCCAGCCAACTCCCTTCACACTATGTACTTATTACTCTGTTCCTTTCAACTGCATTTTGAGTTAAGATGTTTGTACATTTGCCATTAACAACCACAACTGACTTCAAATGCCGAACCATGATAATCATCCCTTCCAATGTGGATGTTTGTACATCAGTACATGCCACTTAAAATGCATATTATATTCCTAGCATTTGGGGGAAACCTTAAGCATTACATTTTTGCACTGTATTATTACCGTCTTTCACAAAGGTCATCACTATATCCCGACACAAGGTTTGGTGTCAAGGTTTTTTTTGTGTGTCTCATTTGGTCTTTATAATTGCCAATATGAGAGTGTAGAACTTACCGTAAACCATGTTTGGAATTTCTTGAGTAGAAAAGACGTTCCCAAACGAGTTCTGTACTTGATATAGCCTATATCCGTGAACTTGGGGGGTAAATTAGACAACTACACAAAAATCCCACTTTCAGAGGTAGACTTATTCACACTAGACAGTAACTAAGGATTGATATTCAGGAGCAAGATGCAATGGAAAGCACCCCTCAGGAGTAAGCCATGCTCGGTACCTGGGTTTGAGCCCTGGGATCCCTGCCCCTCTTCTGACCAAATAAGAGTGGCTAGAGACACTGTTAATTTTCAAATTTTCAAACACATTGGGAAGAAACACTGGGTTAGCTCATCTATATTGGGTTTTTTTATTCTGAAAAGCATACTTTTCAGCCTTAGCTTTGTGTACAGCTCGCAGGCTTTTTGATTTCCCTTGCTCACCCCTTTTTCAGTAGTCCTTCTACTAAGGGCCTTTCGAAAGTTTAAAACAAAATAGGGATATTTATGGTCATAAGAATTTATTATTGGAAAAGGAAGCATTTCAATTGAAGATACAATGGGATTATTCATGGTTCAATTCAGTGAATCAACTATTTATACCTGATTCTTCAAGTAAATTTGCTGCTTGGTGTTTGTATGCCAGATATCTTCACTTGAAAGAGGGAATAAAATATTGTTACAGCAAACTGACAAGGATCCTTCTAGAAGTGTGAGGCATGATGGTAGAGGACATGGTGGTTTCAGTAGTGCTACTTGTGAGATAGAACCTAAAGAAGCAAGTAATTTCACAGCTAGAAGTGTTGAGGTAAGTGTTCTGTCTGATATTTAGCCTGCTACTTAATTCGTTGAATTGTACATCCAAGATTGGGTTTGGAGATATTATGTTACTTTGTTGCAATTGTCATTGAAGAGATGCCTTTCCCTTCAATACAACTGAAACCATTTGTAGGATTTCCTAGCTTCTTTGACATTGACCTAGTTAGTAACTTCTGCTTTCAAAATGGTAGGAGAAGCCATTTTTAAAGAACTTGAAGTTAACCTTGGTCAAAGAACAGATCTATTTCTTAGTGCTATGCAATTATTTGGTGTTTTCTGGAAACTGGCTCTGTATGTTTCTATTGAAAAACAATACATGACTGGAATATTGTTAAATAATCCCATCAACATGTTTGAGCTTAGTTTCTCTATAACTTGTGCAGCCTGGTGAATCTGAACATTTAGCTGGTTAGTACAGTGACAGAAGTTGTGCTTTAGCCTTTCTTTATAGGATTTTTTCTTGTCCATCTCCGAGTGATTCTGATGAGTCATTCATGGAAGAGTCAAATTTTCTGATTGTTCTCTTCTCCTGTATACTAGTTTGATTGTAAAGTCTTCTTATTCTGTTGAATTTGTCTTTGTTCCTCTATGAGACCTCCTTCCATTCCTGAGCGGCCTAGTTGTGAATTTTCTTTGCCAGTTTACGCATGTTATCATCTTATATGGCATATGCATATGTTGCTGAGAACTCCAGTGATTGGGCCCTTGTGCTAGTTCTGAATTTAATTCTTTGACTAAGATCATATGTCTAAAGATGCTTTGTTTACTATTATGTGCTTTGTACACGTGACCACTCGACTTAAACCAAGAGTGACCCTCCATCATAATTTGTTTACAGAATTGATGTACAGAATGATGTAGCTGTCTTTGATCTATTCCTAACAAAAATTTTGTTTACCAAGGATTTTGTGCTTCTGCATAAGTTTTGTGGGGAAGGAAGTAGGAATGGAGTAGCATTTGTGCTTTACCATCTTTGTTTGATTTACAGGTGGGCGAAGGACCACAAAATATGCCAGTTGGTGAGGCAAAATTGGGACTGGCAGATTCTGCATCCAAGCTTGAGACTGTGAGGAATATCGATGCAAGACAGCTTAATTTGAAGTACGGTTTTATGGCGGCTCTCACACTTGCGATTGCAGTGTTGACAGCTTTTGTGTTTCAGCGTCCATAATGCCAATGATGATAGTGATGGTGGTCCCAAGTCATCAACAAACTTCTTGTGCTTTTTCAGAATGGACGTCCTTGAACGTTACCTCAAATTTTGCAACTTTCCTTCAGGGCTTCTTCTCGTTTCACTTCACTTCAATTTTTGTTTTTTTTTCTTTTGTTTTGTTCTGTTCTGTTTTCATCATACCATACACGCATCTTGTTTTACTAGCGAGCCTATTTTCAGTGCTGTTCTTCAAAGTTGTTCATAGGGAGTATTTTCGTACTTGTAGTCTACGGTTTTGCTCGTCTCCATGGGTCTTGATAGTTAGTAAGCTCCCATGGTGCTTGGTCCAACGAAGATCACAGTCAGGGACACTCATCGACTGAATGGTTAGCCCAATCTCCTTCCAGAGGTACTGGTTCATCTGCTACCAATGGAAGAAAGATGGGGCTACTCCTGCAGTTCAATAGTTTTATCATGCGTGATCTTGACCAAGCACAATGGTAGATTTCCAAGGATCAAGACCAACGGCAGACGAGCGAAACTTGGGAAAGGAAGGTTACTGGGAAAGAAGGCTAGTAGGAATCGGATTGCTAGAACAGTTTTGTGTAGTGAATGGGTTGTGACAGTCTTGTAGAAAATGTCTAGAACGTTATTTTCGCCCGAGATCGCGAGGGCTTGGAGAAGTAGAAAGCAATGTAGTGACCTCTGATCTGTATTGGGGGATATGCCTTTTTTCAGTATAAAGCCTAAAATACCTGAAGGGTCGCACTGAATCCATGTGAAATGAATGCAGAGAACAGAACAAAGAACTTTGGCACATTTATGCATCTATTTTTAGTGGTGAAAATTTTGTTAGTTTTACAGCAACTGTTTCTAAGCTGGAAACAAGTTCGGATACTTTTCTCTAACCTCATCTTCCCTTTCTTATGTGGACTCTTCTTTATGCTAATTACTCCACAAAACTCTAACCAATGATATCGTTTTAATTCAAAACTTGATCGCGCAAATCTAGGATACTGTTCTCTTAGGTGAAAACCCTCCCCTCCCTTCACACCACCCTCCCTCCCTCGCTAGAGCCTTGCCGGAAGAGCTTGGCTTCCTCCCGAAGGAGGAGCTCTCAGTGCTTCCTTTCACCTCTCAGGTTCTTCTTTTCTCTCCCACGATAAAATGCTGAGATTACATGGCTATTTATAGGTTCCATTCTACATCTATATTCTATTAAGAAAAGGTAGACGGTAATTGAGAAGTCACAATGATGAAGGTGTTTGGATGTTGGTAGTTGTGATTTGGGCGAAAAATCAACAAAGTGCCACACGTAGTATTAACTACTACTCCCTCCGTCCCAATTTACTTGTCACAGTTCTATTCCAACCGGAAAAAAGAATTAGTTATATTTTTAAATTGGTAATGAATTTTATATATAATATGGATCTTGTTTGATAAATCTCGATTTGTTCTATAATACAGTGTTTTCAAAATCGCCTAAAATATTATAAATTACAAGATATAATCAATTGAAAAGTGGCACGAACTCCAAAAAGTGACAAGTAAATTGGGACGGAGGTAGTATTTACCTTCCATCGTTAACGTCTTTAAAATATTAATTCTCTTAATGGGCATAGAAATTAATACGATGATTACGTTCATTTCTCTTAATGGACATACTTATTGAAACTAATACGATGATTATGTGAACGTTTAGAGGACTTGATTGAATGCGGAGAAACACTCCAAGGAACTCTTCAAAAGAGCACCAAGGCGGCCTAATTTTTCCTGCACTACACTCCGATAGCGCATCACCGTAACCGTTGCATTGCCCGGACATGGAGGTGCCATTTTCATGTCCATTCTTACTCCTATCTTACCCATTAATCTGGAAATCAAACATGCTAAATAGAAGATGACAGCTTAGTTCACCTGTCCACTTAACTTGGATGGAATCAGTTGGGAGATGTCCCGAGGTCTCGGATGTTAGTTATGACTTATGTATCACCTGTCACTTTATTAATGCCTTTTTGCCTCTCTTTCTTGTCTTCAGAGTTGTTGTGCAAAGCTGTTTCGTACAATTAGCAATTCCTATTTACGGACAAGCTTTCGAGTTGCAAATTGGGTATTACGTGGCGGTACTGAGCGCGCATTCGAACCGTTCAAACACTTTTTGAACGGCCAAGATCTTAGAGAGAAAGAGGAGAGAGAGTGTTCTGGAACTATTACTTTATGCTTTGTTTGGTTTGTATTTTGAAAAAAATTTTAAAAAATTGTAGGGATAATAAGTGAAGAGAGATAGAGAGAAAAATGTTAAAAATAGGAGAATATAGAAGGAATTTTTTGAAAAATTCTTTAAAAAAAAAAAAAGAGAACAAGGCATTAATTTTTCTCTCTCTCCCCCTGGTTATCTCGAAAACCTCCCTCTTTATAGCATCAGCCAAACAAGGCCTTTAACCGATAACTTCCAACAAAATTCAGCGCATAAATTCGACATCAAAATTTTCAGTCAAACCAAATCCTACCAAAAAAAAATTCCCAAGAAAATGTCGAACTCCCGTCACCACCCCCAGCAAGAACAAGAACCACTGCCTGATTTCGAAACCCTAGAAATCAATTCAGCTCCAGCCCTCCCTCCCCGCCTCGCCTACCCCTTCCGCTCCTACCCCGACTCTGACTCCGATTCCGACTCGGGCTCGTCCTTGTATTCCGATTCGACTCAGGATTCCGATTCCAACGACCAGGTGAATTTCATCACGGATCTCTTCGCACCGGACGATCCGGATTCCGATTCGGAGCCCTACACGGATTCCCTATTTAACCGCGCGGCCCTCAGGGCCATTGGGCGGAGCAGTGATCGGCTGGCTTCGGGTTACGGGTCGGACCTGGGGTTCGGGTCCCGCGTCGGGTTCGGCGGCGACGCTCCTGCGGCCGTTTTCACTTACTCCTTGATCGACGACGACGTGAATTTTAGGGTTTTCGAGGCGCGCGTTGAGGAGGAGATAGGGTTAGGGTTTGAGTCGCCTACGTCTGAATCGAGTGGGTCCTTGATAGAGGATTTTAGGGTTTTCCAGGGAAGGGATGGGTACGGTCCGAATGACGGGGAGGAGGAGGAGCTAGGGTTAGTGTTCGGGTCGCCTATCCGAACCGGTAGTGTTGCGCTCCGGTCTGAGTTGAGCGATTTGTCGACGGTTGATGTGGGTTTTGGGGTCAGTGAGGGATTTGATGGGTACAGATCGAATCGCGAGGAGGAGGAGCTAGGGTTAGGGTTAGGATTTGGGTCCCCAAATGGAATAAGTAGCGTTGCTGTCGCTTCCGAATTGGGTGATTCTTTAGCCAATTCTAGCGCGAATTCGAGTAGGGACGGTCTCCGAGTCGTTGGAATCGAATCGGATACGGATTCCGAGGAGGTGGCTCGGGATGAGAATCATGGTGAGCCATTTGGGGCTTCGGATATTCCCTTCTTTTGGGATTGTCTTGGATTTGAGGAACGAAGGGGTAGCAGGAATGAAGAATTTGGCAGGAATGAAGAATTTGACTGGGAGGAAGTGGGCCTAAGGGCTGATGATAGGGATAGTTTGAGTTCTGTGATTGGTCGCTTCGACGAACTCTCAGTATATTCTGAACTTTCGAGTGCCGAGGAAGGGATACGCGGTATTGGGAGGGAGCTTGTAAGGAGTTTACAAAGGGAGCTTCTTCTTTCTGTATATAACATGGGCAGAACCTACGAATACGATGACGACGACGACATTGACGGTGTTTCTTATTTAGCTGTTAGGGACGGTTATGCATTCGAAGCCGAGTACGAAATGGTGTTTGGGCAGTTTGTGCAGAATGAAAGTGCCGTGAAGGGTAGTCCTCCAGCTTCCAAAGCTGTTCTGGACAATCTTCCGTGTTTGGTGTTGAGAGAGGAGGACTTGCAAGAGAATTGTGATGTTTGTGCGGTTTGTAAAGATGAGGCTTTGGTGGGGGAGAAAGTGACGAGGCTACCTTGTTGCCACCTTTACCATTGGGACTGCATTGTGCCATGGTTGTGTATTCGGAATACGTGTCCTGTTTGTCGGTATGAGTTGCCCACAGATGATCTGGATTATGAGCAGAGGAAGACACAAAGGGAGGGTGTTGACCTGCCACAGGATTTGCAGGTTGGATACAATGTTGCTTTTGTACTACTATCATGATTTTAAACCTGTGCGTCTAATATTATTGTTTTGTGCATCTAATATTATTGTTTTACAGGGCGGTGGCGGTGGCAGTGCAATGAAGTTCTGTTTCTTGGTTTTGGATATTAGATTGGGTTTTCATATCATCCCATGTTCAATTAGATTTAGCCATTGAATAAATTCCTTCATAAGCATATGCACCAAAGCATAACGTATAGATCAAATGCGAGTGCTGTAGTTTTATTATGTTTTAGAACGTTACATTATCTGTTTTCTCGTGTAATTTAAGCATCGGCATTGGTTAGAAGGTTGGTCGCATTGTTTTCACTTCATGCTTTGCGTGTGGGATAATGCTTTGATCTTGGATCTTGTTATGATTGTGGTTGTAACTTCACCCGTGATGATGTTGGTTTTGTTGTTTGTATGTAGAAGACGACAAATAGAGATGAGGAATAGGAAAGAGGGGCTGCTTTTTCTGCATATATGCAAAAAAAGAGCAAGTAATAGGCTAATGCTAGAAGGGAAAATTATGGTTTGCTAATGGGAAAATTACGGTTTGCTAATAGGAAAATGCTAACCACAAGCCAAGGGGTACTGGTTAAGGTTTAAAAAGTTCATTGGAATGTGTGAAAAGTGCATAGCTATCCGTGAAAATGCTTTGGGAAATGTGAAGAGTGTTTTGAAGTTCTAGACTTGTTGGCATTATCTGTATTTTCTTACAGTGCAAGGCGTGTAGGACACGTAAAGGAGGAAATTGGTTTGATTACGACATTAAATTTTCTATGCTTACCATCAACAAAACGCTACAACATTTGCTGCATAAATTTTTTTTCTTCCTGCTGATATGTTTGCAAATGTTTTAGAGTTAACTTGTGTATGATTTCTATGGTTGAGTACTTTCGTCATCACATATGTTCCTGTGTGGTTTATGAAACATTCCAAGAAATCAAATGCTTTGAGGAGTTCAAGGACTTTGATTGCAGCTTGTTTGGTTACTATACGTGTGTTGGTCATACGTACAGTTTCTTATTGCTGTGTGGCCTTACATTGGAAATTGTACAATCAGTAGTTTTTCCCAATTTATATTGGAATAAATTAATAAAAAATTTCGTAGACTGATGTACACATTGTTAGTCAAGTTAATTGGATCTTATGTCTTAAGAAAAATGAGCTATGAGTTGACTGTTCTCTGTTGTCATGTTGAAGATTTACATTAATGCATATACAACTCGTTTGTTGTGTGATAATCAGATGCTGGAATTCATCCATGGGGTTGCTGAAAGTTGATGAAATGCTGTGTGAATATATTCCAAGAAAAATTTCATGGCCAAGAAACATGGTGTGGAACTGTGGATTCACGGACAGATGTTGGACTAGGGCAAATTGCAGGAAGGTGAGAGTTATATTGAACATCAAGAAATAAGTAATAGATGTTGTGGATTTAGTATACAGCTACAGAAATGACTCCTAGGCTCTCGGGAAAAAGACCCAGACGCCTATCTTGCTTTTCTGTGTTGAAAAATTGGGAGCAATTATCGAACTGGTCATATGTTAATGTACCAGTGCTCGTAAAGATTTGATGGTATATAGAATAACTGTCTAACCAATCTCTATGGTTCCGTTCCAATGGAGTTATGTGTATAGCAGACTTACAAGTACTTTGCTTTTCTGCCTACCAAAACGAAAGCAAAGAATTTGGCTTCTTTTTTTTGCCTGTTGCTTTCATTTCTTTTTCCCTTGCCTTTCTGTAAACAAATCCTAATCGAAACAAAGCATTGTGTCCATAATTGAAGCCAAACAAACTGTCAATTTAACAGAAGTGACTAAGGCTACTGACAGTAAATGCGATAGCATACCTTACAACTAACATGGAGTTTTATGTAGACCCTCGTACAAAGTCACCTCTGTTTCTCTAGCTTGAGAGGTCCTTCGTGTATTATAGAAAAAGTACGCGAGGTACCCAATAGTGTGATTCTTCGGAATTGAGGAAGCGCATAGAAATCTTGTCGACCAAAACAGGGATACTGTGCTCAGGCTAAGCTGTGAGTGTGTTACGAGTCATTATGTATCCGGAGGCATTGGAGTTATTTAATGTCTATCCATTACCAACCCCCCCCCCCCCCCTCCCCCTCCCTTTTTGTGTACTTTAATTTATTTAGGCAAATGATAATGCCACGACCAGATTCGTTAGTGCCACGAACACAGCTTTTATTTTCCATTTTTTCCCTGAAATCAAGTATATAGGCACTCTCTCTCTCTCTCCAAGGTCTCAGCCGACTCTGCCCACGATACACCACCGTGTCGTCTGAATCCCAAATTCAGAGCAACATTTCTAGGAGACGAAACCTAAATGAATTGAACAACCTCCACAAAAGCAAGAAAGCTCCACCCTCGGATCTCTCTGTAGTTTTGTGTATTGTACCAATAATTTGGGTTTATAACAAACAAATCACTGTTTTTTGGGTATTACAAGAAACATAGCAGCAACACCCAAAATTTGACCAGAGATGCCACCACTGCAACTCTGTACAACTTTTCTCCATCTTTTCTATCACCTCCTTCCCCTCCATGTCCTGTACTCTCGCCCCTCGTCATGTCACTCCGGCTATCCATCTCCAAAATCGCAAATCGGAAGTTCGGAACTCAATCGCCTTCTTGTGTTGAAGGTCTCGTGTTGTTAGTTGAAGCTTCCTCAAATCGAATTAAAGAGTGAAAGAGCCGTGAGAAATTGAGAAGAAAGGGCAACATTCAGAGCAGAGTGAGTCAGAACCATTGTTCTTGCAAGGGTATAAAAGTCAGGACACCACAAATTGTCGTGGCATTAAAGTATTTTGTCGTGGCATTATCTCCTGCCTTTATTTAACTAGGAATTGGGAGCACTAATAAAACACATGGAAAATGGAGATGGAAAAGTGCAAAGTTTTCATGTTCAGTAATGGGAAGGAAAGTTTTATGGCTCTTTTACTGCACAGTAAGGCAATGAAACAAAGCTTACTGTGGATATGGCTCTTGCTAGTGGCTTTGTTTCAACAAATCTACAGAGTCCTCTAACTGCACACATGATATTTTCAAGAGGTTGTGGGGACTGAGGGATTTATCATCATTTCTATAAATTTGGGGTTGTAAATGAAGGCTGGGGATGTGGTGACCTCGTTTTTTCTTCTCTTGTTTTTGCGCGGGTGGGAGTGGCGGCGGCAAGCCAAGTTAGTTTAGAACATTTTTGAGTTGCCATAACTAAAAGCGATTCAGCCAAATTTAGTGTTGGCAGTGGGGCGGTGCTGGATATCACTATCCCTGTCCCGATTCTCGGTGGAGATTTGCTTTTACACTCCCATCCCCGCCCCAAAAGGAGAACGAGGATCCCAACTCAGAGATTCCCGTGTTTCTAGACCCGTTATTCAGGGGAAACTATCCTGGTAACATGCACTGCAGGTTTCTTTCAGAGGTGAGAAAAGACAATTCCCACTAATTTCCTCAAAATACTTTTCTTGATTCATCAACTTCCATGCCATTCTCTTCTTTTTTCAAGGTTCCTGATTTAGTGCGAGCATTTTGATAGCTACAAGGAAATAGTCAAGAGTGTTTTTGCAAGATAAAAGAGTAGAACAGAAGACATCAACGAACAAGAAGTACGAAGACGCGCAAGTGTGTGATTGTAACAAAATTGTATTGCACCCGAAGGAACCCTAGATGCGAGGTTATATTTCGATTGGCTGAATTAGAGATGAATAACTCTCCTGATTGGCCAAGCTCTAAATACGCCTTCAATGAGTCGAGCTAACAGCTCGGATTAGACATGATGCTGCGTCGAATAATCGGGAGTTACTTTTCAGTCCATCCCTTTTCCATCCGGAAATTTATACGTATAATTTTCTTTTGTAAAACCCGATGATTGCACCAAAAATCGGGGCCCCTGTCACAACCGTTTTGCAGATCTATTCCATCTCTACAAAGATATTTATGGATCCGTATATGCATAAGGGGTGCATATCGGCCCAATAACCCGCCCAGACCAACCTAATACCCATTATTAAGAGTGAGTCATTGTGGAATTTAGCCCATAAGATTGGACTGGGATGGATTTAGGAATTTGTCTTAAAATCCAACTCTAACCGGCCTGGACCACATACAATATTCACTAGTCTTACTATTGACACAGCAAGTTTGTGCACAGATTGCATTGTGGAGCCCACTAAGAATTCCATACAAATAATCCGATCCGTTAATTATGTTTAAAACATTTTTTCAAGGGCCTCCTCGAAAAATTAGTTTAATCCAATACCTAAAAGTGCTTGATCTAATTATCTAACTTTTCATTCAGGTTTTTAGAGAATGAAAAGTTAGACGATTAGATCAAGTACTTATAGGTATTGAATTGAGCTGATTTTAGGCGGGGGCCCTTGAAAAAATGTTTTAAACATAATGAATAGCTCGGATTACTTGTATGGGACCCCTAGTAGGCTCCACATAGCAATCTGTGCATGATCTGTGCACCAATTTGCTGTGTCCACAGACTTTCTGATTATTCACACAGTTTCATCTCATTTATTTATGCTACAAATTGAAAAAATTACAAATAAAACTTTATGGAGTTGTTTGTTGTTGAAATTTTCTAACCTCGTATTTGGGAGATGCGGAAAAGAAGAGAATGGAATGGAAAATGTTCTAAGACGGCAGGAAACTGCAAAGAAAGTAGGAGAAAGATTACCATTTCTCATTTTCTACTTTTTTCCTCTTTCTTCACCGGCAACCAGGCAAGAGAAGGAGAACTTAGACCTTTTTTTTTTTTACTCGAAATCAGTCAAAAACACCTGATACAAAAACTTATCCGTTCCGCTAAGGTTTTTAAAAAAATAAGTAGCTTAATTCTAATTTTTAAACTTAAATAATGTTTTTAAAATTTTTTTTTTTGATTTTCTTTGCATCGTTCAAAAGATCTCATTGAAATCTATAAAACAAGATCCATATTGCACAAAATTATTTCAATGAGCCCGTTATTTTTAAGTTTGAAAATTACAAATAAGCTACTCCTACATATTTTTTAAGAACCTTCATGAAATAAAGTTAAAAAGGTTGGTTAAATTTGAGCATGACATTAAGTATAAGAGCTCCCATTGTAACAAATACGTAACATTTTTACCATCGTTAATTTCAAAAGTTTGATCCACGTAAATTGACTCGAATACCCAATGATAAAAAGAGACCAGCGTCTCAATCAGTGGGTGATATCAGCTTTTCGTAAAGTATGTATTGTGACTAGATTCTAGCTGTCTAGATAAGATGAAATCATGAAAATGATTTGGATTTGAGAAATGTACTAGTAAGATTTGATCAGTCCTTGAATTCAGTGAGAAAAAAGCTCCTATGTTCCCGAAATTCTGCGTCATAACTAGCAATTAGCGAAGATCTGAGCTAACCTAAGGGTTGGCTTAATCGTCTTGACCAGTGACTTACGGATTTGTTCTCTCTTAAAGTCTTAAGTTTGATTTTTCTTATCAGAAACTCATGAGGCCGCCTCACCCTGCGGGCAAGTTTGTGAAACGACTATGGAAAAGGATGTGCACGCAAGTTATTCTAAGACACCCTAAATTAAAAAAAGGGAAAAAAAAAAAAACCAAATATGAGCAAGAATATGCTTAAAGCAATATCCGGTTAGACCAAATGAGACTATTTACACATGTAGTCCATTATTAGCAGTTTCTAGCTTCTTTTTTTCTTTTCTACATTTAGTTCTCCACCGTTATTATTGCTTTCTTTGCTCACCCGAACCGCCGCATCCACCAACTTAAACATCAACAGTGACGAAAAAAAGTAGTGAAAAAAACAAAATTGAAGAACTCTTTCTACGATAATCCCGTCGTGTAATACCTCACGTGATGCAAAATGGAACCGATCACGAGTTCATTTACTGATTCAAAACGTTCGTGTAGTATGTCTCATTGTGTTTGATGTCCGTGCCAAAAATCAAGTTTGTTTGAGATCGATAAAAGCTTATAAATTGGATTAATTTATTTGTCCAAAGAGAAAGAAATGGCTAGAGTCTAACTCTCTAATATTCTTTTTACGACAAATATGATCATATGTTCAAATCATCAATGCCTTGTTCTCTTCCATTTTCAAAAAGAATTTTTCAAAAAATTCCCCCTAAATTCCCCCTACTTCTAACATTTCTCTCTCTATCTCTCTCCACTTATTACTACTACTATTTTTCAAAATAAATTTTCATAATACAAACCAAACAAAGCATTGATGTATAACCTTTTGGTGAGCCAGGGCAAACTACCTTTGATCATCTTGGGTGTCAGCTCTACTCGCATGCACCTTAATTATTTTTCAGGAAATCAAATCCCATCTTTCACTAGCAGGGGCCGATCGATTTTTTAATTTATTTTTGCAATTGCCTTTATAACAAAAGGAGTGGGAATTATTATTATTATTATTATTATTATTATTATTATTATTGGCTTGATAAATAAAGGGGTTTTGCATTAAACGTTTTGGAGGAATATGCCTATGGATATATCCCAAGTTCCTCATAAGTCTAACATAAAATATTTGCAAACAGCAGTGGAGAATGAATGATTCCCATATGCTACCCATTATTCACAGTGCCTATCACCTTTTTTTTCCTTTTTTTTTTTTTTCCTCAAATTTTTTCTTGTTGAGCATCATTAATGTTTCCACGTATTCGATTTTCCGCGTCCAAATTAAAGCAGCTCCAAATAATAAATGATAGTACTTTTTATGATGGGCTTGGATTTTGGTGGAAAACTTTTTGAATTAAGGCCATTGGATTTTTCGTGTGAAAGGAAGAAAAAGAATTGGGAAAGGGATTTTATTTTACAAATTGAAGCTTCTTTTTTGTTTTTTGTTTTTTGTTTTTTTCACTCTTACGATTTTCTTCTTTTAAAAGATTTTAGGACCCGACCAGAGCATCCAAACAAAAATTAAGATATAAATAAACTCTATTCTTTTTGTTGTTGTTGTACACCTGAGAACGTATGTGAATGTTTTATGAATGCTGCGAGCCACAAAAATAAGCTTTGAGCATTATTAAGCCAAGCGACCTAATTCTTTTTTTTCTTTCTTTGGTAAATAAAATGACCTAATTCTTATACTTAAAAGATATCGTGATGGATATTTTGATGAGACGGCACACAACTTAACCTTATCGTTTTTTACATGACTTTTGCATATGCTTTTAATTTTAATTACATATCTTTAATTTCAATTTATCTATAGGTTTTCTGCACAAATATTCTACTTGCATTATATTACTATCATTTTCTTCTTCCTCCAAGAAAACGTACATAAATTAAATTTTGAGTCGATTGTCGAAATAAACGACCGGACCAACCACTCTGCACCGTTTTGTAGGGGATTGCTTGGCAGAATTCCCCATTCCCACAAATAATGTATTCCTACGGCTACTATTCACATTATCAGGTGACCTAGCTAGATTCTTGCCGACGGCCTAGGCAGTCTAAATTATTTGAGCCCTTTTGCATTAAATATGGTACTTTAATACGCGGCGAATGGTCTCCCTTTAATCCTTTTGAACCTTCACCTTTAATTCCTAATACTTTTGTGTTTCGAATTCGAAGTTTTTGGGTGCCAAGAAGGTACATGGGGGTATTCGTAGGTGATCCGAATCACCCAAATTACATTTGGACGGCCTAGATTTATTCCCTCTCTTTTCTCTCACCCCACCACTCTCTTCCCTCTTTTTTCTTTCTCTAAAATCCAGATCGTGCAAAACACGTTTTGACGGTTCGAATTAAATCGTCCATGGAGTATCACGTGTGTGGTACTCTACCACCCAAAATTTCTCCGAATTGATTGTTATAATCAGCACATCATCAGCACTATCGAGTATAAACTCAAGTCAAAAGTCACTATAATGCTACAAGAAAATTGCTTTATAACTTTTTTGGGGTAAATTGCTGTTATAACTTACTCCTAAAGTTTTTGGTCCGCTATAAAATTACGTGCAATTTTTGAACTTAAAAATAATTTATTTACTGAAACAATTCTTTGGATTTTTTTGCACGGCTCAAAAGATTTCATTGATATCTATAAAATAAGATCTATATTGCAAAAAACTATTTCGTTCAATACATTATTTTTATGCTTAAAAATTGCATGTAGTTTCGCTGGAGACTAATTGCAGCTATTACTTGGAAAACTGCAGCTTAATTTGAGAAGACGGTTCTAATAGATTCATTCGATGAAGCATTTAACTCCCAAATAAAAAATAAGGGAGTTTTAATTTTTTTTTTTTTGAAAACCTCTAAAGGCAAAAAGGGTTCTGTTGCCCCGTGACGTGGCGTGTTTGAGAGTCAGCACGTATTCTTTAGCATGCATATGTCGTCATGCAACAAGAAAAAAGAAAGAGAAGTTTTTGGGTGCACAGTATCCGTCGGCGATCCGGACCGTTCAAGTAGTGATCCAACACAGCCAGATATGGTTTTTCTCTCTCTCCTCTTTCTCTCTCTATAAATGAGGAAGAAAGGTTTAAAATGACATTGAAGCGTTGAGAAAAGGAAACTAGCATCTGGCAAAATTTGCAACGGGGACATGACATGACCTAAAGTTAAAACTACCACTTAATTAGGAGTCTGAGGAAATGAATTGGCCAAACTACCAAACTCATAAAACGCGAAAAATACAATCGAGGTTAGCAACGGCGTAGTTGAGTACACTGCTCATGCCATTTTTCACCATCTATCGAACTAAAAATGCGGTACAATTATATCGGCTGTCGCGTATAACATATTCCCATCCAGAGCCTAATCCGAGCAGTTAAAAAGCGCAAATTAAATCGAATCAGACCTAACAATCAAAATATTGCAAGAAAATCATAGTATTGGGAACTGTGCGTGGGAAGAGAATTCAAAAACGAACATGGTCATAGTATTTATTACGTTCCACTCATCCATTTACATCCTTCCGAGAAACTTCAAAACCGAAGGATTAAAGTCGAAAAGAAAAAGGGAAAAAGAGAGTCAATAGCTCCATTGACGATGACAAAACTGGTAACCGAAAGGGAAAAACAAACTCAAACAAGATCAATATCACAGCTCTTTTTCTCCGTCGAAGACGAAATGGGTGTGGCCTTCGACGGAATGGGTGTGGCCAGAAAGGTGGGCTTGGTATTTCCGGCCATGATAACGAGGATCTTGGGCCGGAGATCGGCCTCGTCGGTTCCAGGCCTTTTCCCGTCGCCGGCGTCGCCCGAAGGAGTGGAATGGGCTTGCTTCCGGTGCGAACATATGAGTAGGATTAATGCGATCGTGATGAGTCCTAACATCAGAGCTAAGCCACCGAATAGGTATGGGATTGGAGAATTCAGTCTCCAAACGGTGCTGTTGGTGGTGGAGTTTGTGCTCACAGGCCTCATCTCTCTCTCTCTCTCCTTTTTTTTTTTTTTCTCTTTCTCTCTCTCTGCTTTCTCTTTCTCTCTCTCCTTTTTCTCTCTCTGTATATATGTGTCTCTGTTTAGAGGGGTTTGTATGGATGGCAGTGAAATGAAATGAGGTTGATGGTCCAGTAATTTATAGGGAAGGACAGAGCTCAAGAGTGGTTGCTTTTACTAAAATGCCACTTGCTTTATGGAAATATTATTTATTCATACAAGTGCGAAATATAATTGGTTTTTACCATTTCTTTAATTTTTCACTTTTTACTTGTATTCACACCACATATTAAAAGCCATGTGTACGTGTAAGGTTTTTTGTATGCGATATTTTTTTTGATCGGTGGAACTCAATTTTTGTCAGAATAATTAGAGTAACATCTTACAAATAGGAGTGAATTCTTTATCTCGTTTCTCCTTGTATCTACCTAAGTGCATCCTTGATGCCGTTGGGCTAAAGATCTCTTGGTGTAACTGTAAATTAAAGGCGTTTTATGCATAACAAACGCACATCAGTGATAAAGAGTTAACATGAATTTTCTAATATAAATATAATCATATTTATGCGCATTGCTCTCTATGGTCTTGACCAAAACAGAAGAAATTTTTTATTTTCCATGTCAGAACAGATATTGGTGCTGCAGCCACCAAAGAATCTATGTCATATTAACAACAAATAATTCACTTTATGTTATATTATTCCCTTGATATGCTTGATAGATTGCCCACTTACACTTGTGAGTTGTGACTAGGAAATGATCCCTATTTTTGTCTTTGTTATTATTAAAAATATGTAGTTGAGTGTTATATGTTCTTGGTTTTTATTACAGTATTGTTTTATTGAGAGACCTAGAAATAAAAATATGTTGTTGAGAAGACTCACTCTCTGTCCCCCCTCCTAATTGTACATGTTTTTCCAAACTCTAAACCAATTGGAAAGACGAATCCAACGACATTTGGTTGATAAACATGTCATGATCTAAGTCAAATAATGTGCGTTCGCGTGCTTGAGCAAGCGTGTAATGCATGAGTGTGAAAGGGTTTATTTAAAATATCCCAAAGTACTAAAATTTGCAAAAATAATGATTGATAGCGCGAGCGCAGAACTAAGATTGAGAGCGGCAACGCATGGCCCTACTGAAAAATTATGTAACTAGCTAGGGTCATCACCATAGATGGGCCTAATGAAATCAACATTATTAGGTTCAAATAAGAACAAACCCTTTGTCGTAAATGAATGATGGGAAATCTCAAAAGGAAATCAAGACAGCAAAACTGCCCTGTATGTTCTTCCTGATCATATTTAGATAAATATATACAGGGTCTTTTTTTGTTCAAGGGGACACAAGGGGCCCAATTCTTAATTGTTACGAAATTGGCAGCTGCCCAAATTACATCAAGCCACCTTTTAGTGGGTAGTTATCGATCGAAAGCTATCCAGAGTACCATGTGATTTATGTGGTACTCACGCGTGACAGATCACGTAACAATATATAAATTGTGTAGATTTTATATCAACACGTACATCTTTTGTTGAGTCGTTAGGAGATAAGAAACGACCTACATAGCATGTTTTGCAATAACTCGTTAGCTGAAAGTTCCTTTTACACAACGCCGTATGGTACTAAGTAATTTGTCCATTTAGCTTTACTAGAACTTTCTGCAGCTGCCTTCGAACACATCAATCACCATGCGTAAATACTCAAAATTATAGCATGTGAACAACGTACATAGATAATTCAGGATTAAAAAAAAAAAAACATAGGTAATTTTTGAGAGAGAGAGAGAGAGAGAGAGAGAGAGAGAGAGAGTCTATTCTAAAGACTGATGATTTAGCAAACGACTGGAAGTGGAAGTTATGGCCACAAACGTGAAATTGTCTCCCACAACAAAAGTGAAATTGGATACGACTCTTAATTTAGCTTTGAACAAACAATGGCATATTTAAATGGCATGCTTTTTCTATACTTTAATAATTATGGAAAACATTAATACTTGGTGCATATTTTATCTGTGTGCATTAAAAGTTAAGCCTCTGGAAGCTTCTCAGGACTAACCCAAACCCCAACATTGTTAGTGCCCGTATGCCCCATATGTTATCTTCCGGTCCCTTTCCACCTCGTAAAAATTGCTTCCAAATCCGAGCTGTCCCATCCCACCAACCCCAACCAACGTTGTTCGTAACAGGCAGGGCTGGCTTAGAGGATAGGTAAGAAAAGCAAGTGCTTCATGTTCCTAAAAAAGGTAAAAAAGGTTTTAAACGAGGGTCCAAAAAATTTTAGGACCTCTATATATATGTATGTGTACATGGCCTCAAAAAAAAAATGCTCTAAGTCTACTTTACACAAAATAGACCCAATTGAAATTTAAGAGTCGCAGAATATGTCCAATGATGGAATACACTAATTATCAATTTCCATAGGCCATAACCCACAAGAGTACGTTTGGATCGATAGAATAAAATAGACAATGGAATGAAATCGACAATGCATGGAATGGAATTGAGAAGATTAAAGTTCAAAGGATGAATTTTGAGCTATTGTAATGGTTGCATTTTTTTGGGTTAACTATATACTTATATTTTGTAATGGTAAATCTTTTGTAATAATTTTTTTTATGAAACTCTTTGAAGACCAATTTTTGTATGAAAAATATAAGAAGGCCTCATTCAAGATCCGGCCTTCAAAACTTATGAGCCGGCCCTAGTAATAGGATTTTCTCTTCCAAAAGTTGATGAATGACAGTATTTCGTGACAGTTATGAAACCATTTTAAGGGCTAACTGTTATTGTTATTGTTGTTTTTTTTTTTTTACTTCTTTGATACTCCGTATTACACTTAATTTGAGATTGATTCTATAGGAATTTTACGGGTGATTTAGGCACTGCGATGAGCTATTCTACAACTGTGCTTGTTCTACGTTTACAGAGTAGTTGGGTGCTTGTTCCATCCATTAGCTAGTTTTAGAATTCAAACCCTTCTCTTTGTTCTTTAACAACTTAGTATTGGAAATTCTAGAAGTATCGCGTGACATCGCTTATACACCACTTCAGTCTAATAAGTTATTGCGACACACACTACTACAAAATGGTATACAGATCACGGTCCAAAAATTAAAAAGATCTCACTTTTTGTAAAGCCGTAATAAAATGTTATGAACTATAGTTTTAATCTCAGTTATACGAAAAAACTGAGATGGAAATTTTTTTTAATCTCAGTAATCTAAAAAGTGAGATTGTAACTTGAAGAATAGATCTCATTCTAAAAAAACTGAGATTATATACGAAAGAATATATCTCGTTTCAAAAAAAACTGAGATGAAAAGATTTTTTAATCTTAATAATCTGAAAGTGAGATTGTAACTTAAAGAATAGATTTAATTTTTGAAAAACTGAGATTGTACATGAAAGAATATATCTCATTTCGAAAAAACTAAGATAAAAAGAATCTTTAATCTCAATCATCTAGAAATTGACATCGTAAGTTAGAGAATACATCACTTTTTTTTAGACTTGAGATGAAAGCTCTTAAATAGGAAAACTTGAAAGTCGCTTACCCCTTAATCGACTCTGCATGCAATACCCTAAATAAATGTCACTCTCAACCATTCTACAAAAAAATATTTCATCAAAAAATGGGGTACTTTCGGCGATGAAAATATATTTCGTCACCAAATGAGTACCTTTTGGTGATAAAATTTATGAAGGTTGCATTTCGTCGCCAAATGTATTTTGAGTATAATTCTATGCTCAAAACTCCATTAATTGAGATAATTCAAATTGGGTTTGAACAGTAACACAAAGGGCTACAACTTTCATGTTTATCAAAATTTCTAATTTTAGTATTTAAAGGTTCAAAATGATGTTCGAAAAATATTTTAATGTTAAACGCATATGTTATATATTAAATATTCCAATTATAAATTGAAAAGTGTGTGTGGTGCAGTTGGTTGAAACTTCTATGTAAAACTCAAGAGACTTAGGTTCAAAACCCAACGGAATAAATAAAGTGGAATTTTTTCCCTTATGAAAACGTCACTTTTAATCTCGGTTTTTTCAAAAACTGAGATTATTACTCTCTAAACAACTACAGTTTTATAATGAAACTGAGATGTTAAGCTATTAAAGGTCACGGTTTTGTCATTTTTAATTACAGTTTTTATGTTTGTAGTCACGGTTTTTATCCTATGGTTAAAAGATAGAGATTTTTAGTTACACATTGATAGACCACAGTTTTGAATGCAAGATTAAAAGTGAAAGATCACACCAAATGACCGAGGTCTTTATCTATTTTTGTAGTAGTGACACTAAGTGTATTACTATTTATCTCCCGCGCGATCGATAACCCTACATGGATTGGTTATTGATGTTGCACCTATAAAATATCCTGCTATGTAAAATGCTATAGGTACTTGATAAGAGTACTTGAATAATATATTTTCTATGTATACCATATACTATACCTCTTTTCTAATATATATATATATATATATATCTACATCACATTCTCACCTCCTTTTCTTTGTCCACCATTACACTTTCTCAAGTCACCCACTTATTGTCCACCACTCTTCTCATCTCACTCAATATTCCTCTTCTCCTAGTCACGTACTTATTGACAATAAATCTTTTAATAATTTGATATTTACATATATATATATATATATATATATATTATTTTTTTGGCAGACGGCATAATTTTTTCTCACAATTGATCATGTTGTTTACCTTTGATTTAAAAAATAAGTATTTATTTTTTTTAAGTACTTATTTTATTTTAGTTAGTGAAACACATTCCAAATTTTCACACCTTCAGAAACATCTGCCAACATTAAATAACTGTTACTTTTTCTGAAAATCGAGGATTTTCCGCATCTAATCTCCTCTCTTTATGCCGTGGATATTATCCTAATTCCCCCATTAAACGGAATTAAACTTTTTCAAATCTAGTAGTATATTTTCCTTGATCACCATTAAAGTTTTCAAACCTTCGAACGTACCGCCGCGTCCAGATACATCTGCCAACAATATTAATAAATGACTGTTTCTTTTCTGAAATCGACGATTTTCCGCATCTACTCCTCTCTTTATTTCTTTCCTCAACTGACTATTCTGATTCTCGCTCCTCATTAATATACTGCTCCTACTTGTTTACACACCCGAACCGCCGCGTCCACAAACATCTCTCGAGAGTTTATTCGGTGAAGCGATTTTCTCTTACAAAAGTGTATGTGTTCGGAATAATTCAATGCATGCATGCATGTATTTATATCAAACGATTTCAGATACCCATATACATACATGTATCGAATTGTTTCGAATATAGTTGGCTTTGGATATGTGTTTAAATCTATGTTTCTATCATTGCCCAATAAAAATTGCATATTGTGCTGCTTAATAAAATCAACCACGGAACCACCGATCAGATAAAAACCACCACCAAAATTAGCAAAAAAAAAAAAAAAAACTAAACTAAACAATTGATAAAATCCAAATATACTATACTACATGGCCAACTGTAGATCTTGGGCTTTGGCTAAGTAGTCTCTCTTCTTAGGTTTGACTCTTAAGGGTGAGGTTGTGAGTTCAAACCGATGAAACAACTATCGACCTTTTGTGGTAATCTAACTGACTAACATTCTATCGTGTAAAAAAAAGAAAGATGGCCAACAATAAATTACGAACTACTAAAATAAGTAAGATAAACTTGACTAGAAAATTTAACAAATGATTCTACAATGTTTCGTGCATTGTCGTATCGAGTGTTATGCAGCACAGATTATGCAATACAAAGCGACAATACAATTTAATAAAAATAATACAGATACAGACTAAATTACACAGATTCAGATACATCTCTATAATCTGTGCACTTTTATTTGTGTAAGTAACATTGGTGCGCGTATAATTAATTAAATAAGAAAAAGGGCCTCATTTAAGGGTCTTTGAAATTACTGGGCCGACCCTCTTCGTCTCAGCATATCACGTTTTTCAAGTGCTATGTGTTGCAACGTTGTCATCATAATTAAAGCATCAAACTCATAAATAGAAAACTCCAAATTAATGGAAACTTTGAGAATTCAGAGTCCCTAGGTAATGATCACACTTTTTTAGTTGATGAAATACATTTTAAGACTTTTTTTAATTAAAAATTATATAAACATTATCCCTAGAGTACACTAAAAGATAAAGATTGAAGTGGATATATATATATATATAGGGCCCTTCTAATGCGGATGCCCGCATTCAAGCAAGTTGCGGACCATACCATTTCTCCCCTTTTCCAATTGAATTTTGATGATCCGAGCCACTCAATGTGTTCAGAACGTGATTTTAAGGGTACCCTAAAGAAATCGGAAAAAAAAAATGACCGGAAAGGGCTTGGTTTGAGCAGTTTTTATTTGAACCGTTCAATAAAAAATAAACAAAAACTGCTCGGATGAAGCCCTTCCCGGTCTTTTTTTTTGCTGATTTCTCACGAGTACCCTTAAGATCATGTTCTGAACACATTGAGCGGCACGGATCATCGAAATTTGATCGGGAAAGGCAAAGTCCGCAACTTACTTGAATGCGGGCATCCGCATTAGAAGGGCCCTTTATATATATATATATATATATATTCCTAGCTAGGCAAATGGTTAGGATTAGGGTTTTTTTTATTTCGTTTATGTCCGGATTTAGTTCGGTTTATGTCCGGATTTATTTCGATGGGTCTTTGACTGATTTCCGTAGGTTACATGCTGTCTTTGATATGAAGCTCTACCATCCCGAGGCGCCCAGTGTCTGGATACTAGCTCCACTTTTGCTGTTTATGATTACGGTGTGGATGGGTAATGGCTTCTACTTAAGAGTTCGATATTAATTTTGTCTCTATTAGGGTCTGGCTATTTTTTTGTATCTCTGTTTTCATATGGTTATCAGCAGCTACTAATTTGATCTGTATCTGGATGATGTTTTGTAGATACCGTATGACTTATTTGAATGAATTGAATGAGTATGTTTTTTTCGTTTGACAAAAAAAACAAAACAAAAAAGTGGATATATTACCGCTGCCCCTTAGTAGGATTAAGTTTTCGTCACAATTTATCCTGCAAAAGCACAAGATTTTGCAAAAAAAAATTATATTTACCCAAATTTTCATTACACTTACTATTTGTCAACTTTCGTTCAATTTTTTTTCCTTCCTAAAATGAACCCATAATAAAATACTCCTACATTTCTTTTTCTTTGTTTAACTGGACTAAACTTTTTCGTGGGAATAATCAAATTTCTTTTGACTAATTGAATGGAACCAAATGGTTTGTAGTACTACTAATAATAAAATAAATTACAGGTCATGTTTGGAAGGAAGGAATATGCCAAGAATATATCATGAAATCCTCTGTCAAAAAAAGAAATAAATCGAAATCCAGGAAAGCTTTTGCAACACCATTGCAGAACTTGTTGACGTTTTTCTTTTCTCTCTCTCCTTTTTGAGAAATCAAAAGTTTTTAATTGGGTGGTTTTCGCCTTTTGGTCCCGGACAAGAACCACGTGGCAGTACGTACCCGTCGATGATCGATCTGGACTGTCCAACACAGGGACAGAGCCCGGATTTCGTAAACACGGGGTCCGGATTATGAACAACAAGATTATGAAATTTCAATATTTGAAAATCTAATAGTTTTTTTGGTTTAGATTTTGAGGGGTTTTTTTTTGGATAATCGGTGGAGAGAGATAGAAAGAAAAATGAGATTAATAATTGAAGAAAAAACCTATGGGAGACCATGAGCAAAAAGAGAAATTAGATTTTGGAACTCAAAACGAACACATTCTTAAGCATTTTTTTTTTTGACAAGCATTCTTAAGTATTTAAGTGTCTAAATAACAAACAATACAAAATAAATTCTTTAACAAATAAAAAATAACTAAAATTAATATTAAAATTTGAAAAAAAAAACTCCGAAACAACATGGGAGTCGTGGCCCCCATACGCCCACAAGTAGCTACATCACCAACGTCCCATATTTATTCCTCTCTTTCCTCACCCCACCACTCTCTTTTCTCTTTTTATCTCTCTAAAATTCGAACCCTCCAAAATATGTTTGAGCAGCCCGAATCGCCTCCTACCACCACCCAAAAATTTGTCTCTTTTTTCCAGGAGAGCCAATTTTTTCTAAAGCCTGCATTAATTGTTTACACACACGATTCGCCGCGTCCACAAAAAGCATCTCATGACATCAAATGACAGTATTCGGATAATCTGACAACCTTTGTCCATATCATTGACTACTCACACCGCCGAACCGCCGCGTCCACCAAACATCTTATACTTCGGGGGCGTGGTCCGAGTAAAAAAAAAATGAACCCATGCAAAGGGACTCGATCGTGATTTTGATCCGAACCGTGGGTTATATTGGGCTCATCGAATGAGTAATTCATGTGGAATATTCGGTCGATCAGACTTCTATAGATATATGATGAGTAATATTTAACTTGAAATCTATTCGTATAGCATCGACTAGATGTTCTAAAAGTGTACTACGATCATTTGATTATCAATACTAAATTAGTTTGATATTTTACACAAACTATCAACTCGATAAGACAAGTAGGATAAAATGTTACGATTAAAATATGGAGTTCCCGAAGCCCCATTTGCACTCGCAACACACATTATATGACTTCAGCTCACACCATGCTCCCAAAATCCCTCTTCACATTGAATAATAGTAACTCTTTGAAAACCGTAGTACAACCGATGGTGTAGTACAAAAGTTGTACTCGCGCATGGTATCCATTCAAGAGTAAACTTTGTTTAATATAAAGTTCAAAGAAAAAAAAAGAAGGAAAAAAAAGCTTAGGTGGTGTTTGGATACCTCCTTTTTGCATTTTCGTTTTCTCATATTTTTCACTTATGGGTGTTTGGCGGGTTGTTCCAAAACAGATTTTGAGGAGAATGTGTTTTCCATTTTTGGGTTTAGCGAAGAGAAGTAAAAAGCAGGGGGAGATGAGCTTTTTGACTTCTCATTTTTGACTTTCTTTCATTTTGATTAGCAAAAAGACCTATAGGATGTATTTTGTATATATCTCTAAAACACTAATCATGTTGCGAAATACATTTTATACATATCTTCCAAACACTCTACCATATTCAAAATACATTCTAACTAAAATTCAAAATGTCAATTACCAAAATACAAAAAGTCAAAAAGTAGGGTAACCAGTTATACATTAAAACAAGTACTAACTCATATATGAAGGTTGAAATAGTTGATTTTCAAGATGATCGATCAGCTCAACTTCCCTTTTATTTTATTTTTCTTTTTTTTGAGTTGGCTTTAGAATTGTTAGCTTTTATCATAGGATCAGCTGTAACAAGTACTTCTCACTAACTCTCTCTTCTTTGCCACAATTTTTGCTTGATCTGCATGTATTCGATCAATAAATAATTTTGAAAACCGAAACTAGTAGGAATACAAAGCCAATATGAAGTACTATATCAGTTCCCTAGATAACAAGATAAAAAATTCAAATTTAAAGGTGGCAAAAATTAGCTAAAACTAGTCGTTTAATTTGTATCATAAGACATTACATTTATGAACAAGAAAGGTCATGTGCAGAGAATAAAAAAAAGAAACGAAAAGAAAGAGAAATACTCGAGACAAACAAATTAAAAAGATATCAACCGAGAACACAATTTTTTTTGATCGACGAAAGTAACATTTTATTCAAAAAAACAACCGAGAACACATGCAATTAAACAAGATCATAGTTATTCTGAGTCGTTGAAGGAGAAGCGGGGGTGGCAATGAAGGTGGGCTTGTTATCTCCAGCCATGACGACGAGGACTTTCGGCCCTAGATCAGCCTCGGCGATTCTGGTAGGTTGTTGATGATCGGCGAAAGTTGGTATTGGATTATTGTTTGAATTAGATTGCTTTCTATATGACCAGATTAGCATAATCAATGACCACGAAATGAGTCCTAGCACCAAAAATAAGCCACCAAAGAGATATGGAATTGGAGAATTCCATCCCCAGCTTGTTCCTGTTGGCCTCATCTCTCTCTCTCTCTCTCTCTCTCTCTCTCTCTCTCTCTCTCTCCTAAAATCTCTTTAGTGGACTGAATGAAGTTGATGGTACATGGAACGAATGAAGTTGATGGGGTACATCATTTTATAGGGAAAGATTGATCTTAAAAAAGTGGTACAATAATAGTAGCTTTTAATTATGACAAGTACTGAAATGCCATTCTCTTATGGGAATATTCCTAAATTGTGCCGATGAAAAATATTTACGACAATTCTTTTTCTAAACTTTCTACGTGTATTCGCGCAACAAAGGCTACGTGAGACTCATCACATGCCTACAAATGTAATTTGACCCAGCGTGAAATATGAGGAACACGAACCCGAGGTGTGTGCTGTGGATGCACGATCCGATGGCTCGGATCGTGCACAACGAGTTCCTTCAATTCGAGGAGCACCCACATAGAAAATATATATGAGGAGCCAAATTGCTCTCTAAATTTAATCCACAGATTTCATATTTAGGGGGTGTTTCTATTAATCATTAAGTTGTGAATCACAACTTTGATTTTGTCATTTTTTAAATTTTTTTCGCATTTGTCAGTTTTATGCCAAACTTTTAAGTAATGTTGGTTTGTCTCGACAAGATGAATCGAAAAAGTAAAAAGTTACGACTTTTACGCAAGTATTTGTGAAAATATCCAACAAAAAGCCCAAAAATTGACTTTTTTGAGCATATCACGTTTCTCAAGTGCTATGTGTTGCAACGATGTCATCATAAAAGCATCACACTCGTAAATGGAAAACTCTTCAGAGTTCCTAGGTAATCACACTTTTTTAGTTGATCAAATACATTTTAAAGTGAAATTTTTTTTTAAAATTATAAACATTATTTCTGAAGTACACTAAAAGACAAAGATTGAAGTGCATATATTGCTGACCTTAGTGGGATTAGGTTTTTCTCAAATTTATCCTGCAAAAGCACAAGATTTTGCAAAAAAGTTATATTTACACAAATTTTTATTAATTAAATTTTAGCAATTTTTTATTTTTTTTGACAAAGGATGTCTGAGCCAACCTATATGCACTTCGACTAATTCAAAGACCTTTATGTTAACAACCGACAGTTTTGGGGGTTAAAATTTTGATCCACAACAGTTTCCTTCTTGGATAGAATTGCTCTCACATGAATAAAGGGCCCAATGCGGAGAAACTTCTTTTGGTGGATGTCTGCGGATAGAGAAGGCCTTTTGCACGGAGCCTCCCTAAAAGAGGTTTTTGTGTTGTCCCATCTCATCATTTCTTTCGGTAATCGATGTTTCGGATTTTAAATAAATTATTCATGTGAATAATTTAACTATTTTTATTTAAAATCTGAATTGCCCAAAATACTTTTGGTCCTTTTGGAAGGATAAGATTGTTCACTTCCGTAAAAACTTTTTTTACAGAGCCTCCATAAAGAAAATTTTCTTCCATAAATGAGATATCCAAAATTTAACACTTTTAGCCCAAAAAACTGAGTTAGAAGTGTTAAAATTTGGATAGTTTACAAAATATTCAGGTAAAAGTCATAATTTTTTTTATTTTTCAATTTCTCTCGTCGAAACGAATAAACAATTACCAATGAATCAATACAAAACTAAGAAATACGAATTTTTTTTTGAATAAGGATAAAAAAAAAAAAAAGCTCTAAACTTATTTTCGGAACCCAGTCCTCCATTGTACTTGCTAAACTACGGGTTTTTTATTTTTATTTGTGATAGGGAACACATGAAAAACGTGCAGGGGGGCCCAACTGCTCAAATTCTGGGCAATGTATCTGGTCGGAGAATTTGGTTGAATTCACATAATGCTACAATTGGGCCCCAACTTCGGTTATATCACCCTTTTTTAGATTTATTAATTGAATTTTACTAGCAGTTTTTTCTTTTGACGAAAGATGACTATGGGCCAATTTATGCGTATTTTGATAAATTTAGAGGCTCTTAAGTTAATAACTCGACAAATTAGATGTCAAATTGTAATAATGTGATTTGAGAGGTCATAATGCCAAAATCCTTTTCGTTCCAGCCAAAACTCAAGATATATCTTTCATTGCATGACTTAATTGTTCTTCATCACACCATTTGCTTTACGAAAATACCCCTTGAAATCCCGAAAGTTAATGTGCATCTTGAATTCTTTCCCAAAGTAAACCAAACTTTTCAACAAAATAGTATTAGTTTATGACTTTCTGCTTCAAAACCTTGAATTTTTTTCTAAAAAAAACAAAGAGAGACAGAAAAGAACGAAGAATATGTTTTGAATTGAGAAAAAAGAAATAAAGAAATTGGCCTTCAACCATAGGCAAACCATTTCTTAAAAATTAAAATTAATGGAGTCCTCTCTTTCTCACAAACTTTATTGTTTTTTGTTAGCATAAAAAAAAAAAGTTTAATGTGCAGTTTACAAAAACCGATCTTCCTTACCGATTTCTTTTAATTTTAATTAAAATTTGGGAACTATTAACTAATTCCATTGTGTTTACTGTGAGTTGTCTGTTGATGAAAGGTATTGATCATTCCATCATGTTTGTTGTTAAACTATCAGATTTCCATTTGCAAGCATACTTGTAATGACTTGTGCGTGTTGATTATCGATCTATTTTATGATGTGTTGGCTTGATCCACTCAGTTTAGAATCTTTAGTTGCTTCTCCATGAACATAATTTCAAGAGACAATTTCGTAAAGAAGTGGTGTTGTGAAGGACAATTAAGTTATGCAATAATATGTACATCTTGAGTTTTGACATGAACAAAAAGAGTTTTAATTGACAAGAACAAAAGAGTTTTGGCATTATGAATTCCTTTTTTTTTTTTCAATAATTAATCAAAGGTCCGAGTCGATTAACTTGCATGCAGCTCGATTAATTCTGAATTACAAACTTAATGAGTGATATGAATTACAAACTTAATGAGTGAAAAAAACATTCAGGGGTTCCAAGATGTTTTTTTCCATTAAGGGTCAGTTTGGATGACAGGAATCTTAAGGAAGAATGAGAGTGTAAAATCATACTTTCATAATTCCGACGTTTGGAAGGAACATGAATAAAAATGTATTGCCACAGTACTCTCAGGATTCCCATGTTTGGGAAAGACAGGAATAAGATTGTGATTCCTGATGACACATTTAACTAGAAATCACATTACTAGATTGAGTGGGAATCTAATCCCTCCCTTAACCCATGAGAATCTTAGATTCCTGACTCAATCAATAGAAAAATAAAATATTGACTTTGATAAATTTCCAAAATAATTGATTCATGTATAAGATTACTGAATTAATCCAAACACTGGAATGAAATTACTTCAGGCATTGTATTCCTAGAAATTTCATTCCTATTCCTTCAAAATATTTCGGTCATCCAAACTGAGCCCAAGGGTAAAAGTTAACCTTCCAAACTTACGATTAGATTCATTACTTGCTTTCATGCCTTTGCTCGACCAACTCCATAAAAAATTATATAGCATGTCAAAGTTGAGATAATTTCTCAGAATGGGCTGGTTGTGAGGTTTGATGATTTAGCAACAAAAGTTTTATCGGATACACCCTTTTTTTACTATATCGGCAAAACTATATACTACGTATTTGTTAAGGAGAAGTCCATAGGAAACATCGGAAACAACAGAAGAAACGTCTTCTAAAGCACTCCAAAACCTTGGACAACAAACCCCAAAACCAAACTAGCTACAGCCAGGCTCTGAAACAAACCAACCAACCACCCCATCAGAGAAAGGGAAAGCCCACCACAACAGCAAAAGCAAAAGCAAAAGCAAAAGCAAAACCAGACCAAGACACACCCAAGCAGCAGTATTTCAAATGAGCCACTATAAAATACTCCACTCACTCTCTCTCTCTCTCTCTCCATAGTATTAATCTCTACCTCTTGGCCTTAACAAACCTCTGGAAGCTTTCTCAATTCTCACAACTGATCATCTCAACAGCACTGTTAGTGCCCACATGCATGCCCTATTAATGTTTCCAATTTCGACTCCTTTTTTGAATAATTACAAATGCTTGCGTACGTATCTGTCGCATCTCACCAACCCCCGAACCCCAGCTGCCAACGTTGGTCTAACGAAATCTTCCAATTCTGGTTTATTTAGTTTCCAAATTAACAAAGATTAGGATCTCAGAGAAAAAATGTTAATTACCAAATAAGGATTTAGGATTGGACTGCCAGCTATTCTCATGATCGATCGACTTTAGAGTTGGGCTAATCACACGGTACCAAAGTCACTTTTGGCGCAACTGTAAAAAAAACTCTACGACCACGCACTTACAAGTACTTTTACACAGTGATGGCTCCACCATTTGATTAGGGTGGTGATATGACCACCGTCCATTTATTTTTTCACCATGATCTACTACTGCGTGCTATATAATCTCAACTAATTGTCTTCTGCACTACTCTTGTGGGCTATCATTCACCTAAAAAAACTCACATGGGCCATCCATACAAACATATTTGCCCCGACTTCTTGTGGACGTATAGTGGAACTAATTTTCAAGGAGTAGTCGAGTTGTGCATAAATTAATTAACCTGGATACTTGAATTATTAAATAAAAATTACAACGTACTATCCCTAGCTGCACATAAGAAGATAAAACAAAAAGATCTCTCATTTGAAGCTTTGCTATTCGCAAGTGCAGTACTGGAGTGCAGTTGGTGTCTCCCTTATACTCCTATGCACATGGGCATATTTTGATTTTCGTAAGAACCCATCCCGCTCCCCAAATTCCCTATGATAGAGTAAATTATGATTGACGAATGTCAAAAAAAAAAAAAAACAGTTCACTATTCACTTCAAAGAAGCGCACACAGTTTTATTTCGGTTGGTTTTTTTTTTTTCCTCAGCAAACGAAAACATTTTATAAATCTCGAAGTGGGTACATTGAGGGAGAGAAAAGTACAAAATACTATCCAACCAAGGTTGGATAGATAAAACGCCTAAATTTTCACTACAACTTCACTTTTCGAATCCCATCCAGATATCCTTTGAGGTCCTCCACTGTGTAAATCTTAATGTCAAATTTGACCTTTATCCACATGGCCACTCTAGTTTTGACAAGATCCACAATTTCCTATGCCTGTGCTGAACCATTGTTGAAAATGACTCCACTTTATTTCGGTTGGTTGATCCCACGACTATTTAATTGCCATATTATAATGAGAGAGAAAGAGAGAGGAATTTGTGGTTAAATTTCCATGAAATCCAAACAAGAAAAATGTCGCAAATGGATAGAGGTGAAATTCATACGCAGGTATAGGAGATATAATCATATCTTATGTTTCCCACTAATTAAAAGATAATGTGAAATTAATCATTTCTTATTGCCTTTTTACTTACTCCGTTGTCCGTTTCCGACATTCCTTTCAAAAAATTTCTCTCTTTAGAGTCCTCGCGACAACGATACGCACCCGAGTCGCCACAGCCGTAGGCCATAGCCATACCTAATCCATTAAAGAGTTTCAAATTCATTTCTTCTCTCTAGCTTTTTCAAAGATAGGCGACTGGTGTGAAGGAGTAAAAAATTCCTCCATAAGAAACTCAATTTTTACGACGTGAAAGGACCTCCGTACACCTCTAAAGACACTATTTTATTTTATTTTTCTATGGGCAAAGCTGCAACAAAAGACCTTTTAATTCTGCAGTAATATTCATCTGGACAAATTTGAAAGAAATGTTGGAAAAGTTTAACTCTTTCCTCGGAAAAGTTTCATTAACATCTGGACCGTTCAAAACACTTTTGAACGGACGTGATTGGCTCCGTAAACAACTATTTACGGCTCCGCCGTTAAAAAGATTTTCTCACATAGTGTAGATCATGACTCAGTTGTAGAAGGTGGAGTCAGCTTATTTTTATGTTTAGGTCTCCTCTTTGTCAAAGCTAGTTAGCTAATGACATGGATAGAAAAGAAGGTACCTAAGTGTGCGTTGAAAGTGAAGTCATGAACTTCATTATTGAAATGCTTCGGTGTTTTTCCAATACCTGCTTCAGCATTCCACCCCAATTATGCATATAATTAACACTAATTAATCCCTTTTAGTAGTGGCAATTGTGTTGACTTGGAATGTCTACAATATTTGTTTTTTAAATTACTTTTTTGACCTTTAGATGAAAATGCTAAGCCAAAAAACAATAATGCTATTTTGATGTGTGGAAATTTTGGCTACATAATTAGGAAAGCATAGAAAGTAATACCAAAGTCCATTTTCTATTGCACGATTATGATGGACAGTGTTCTTCGCAGCAGCAACAAGAAAAGGTTGACAATGAGCGGACATCTATCACCAGAATATGGAAATTTTGCCCAAGTCAAGCAATCATATCTTCACTCTATTTTTTCCGCATTTATAAGATTTGTTCAACTTCCTGAGTCTCCAAAATACATCATTCTTGAAAACTAGACAAGTTGACGAACATGAAGGGTGTCAACTTGTCTAGTCTCCAAGAATGAATTTTTTTTTTTTTTTTGGAGACTCGTGAGTTGAACAAATCTTTTAAAGGTGGTACAAATAAAGTATGACAGCAGGTAACTAGATTACTCCTCCAAGTTCACTCGTTTGACCACTACCGCTAGCAAAAAGGCCTTGGAAAATTGAAAGTTTGTCTAGTTGTTGACTTCAAAACTTGAAAGTCAATCCAATTGCGTATAGATTGGCCCGAACACCAAGCTTAGCTATAAGTTCTGATAAGGTTTTTGGGCTTTCTAAGAGTTTTATCCTTATTCAAAATTAACAAGTGCGATTTTTTTTTGAACAAATACAAAACTCTCATCAAAGTCTATTCTTTAGAGGATTTTGAGGTTTTTCTAGACGGAATCCGGAAATTAAAATTGTAATGTAGTCTAAGGTGTTTATCCAACTATCTGTTGGATGTTTTCCTTTTTCGGAGTATCCAAGCTCTTTATGCTAAAATGCTCTTTCTCGATGTACCCCTTTGAGCTATATAAAATATTTCGTTTGCCGAAAAAAAAAAAAAAATACAAAACTCTCAAAAAACCTAAAAAAACTTAGCGAAACTCAGCCTTTAGTCATCTGATATGGTTGATTCTGTTTCTGGCCCATTAGGCCCCTTTTCTAGATGACGTGCGAAAGGAATGTTTTCGGAATTCCAAGTCTCTTTGTCATGAAAACAATAGACTTGTATATAGTCTCCCACTAATGAATGACTTGGGTTTTTCAGTGAGACTTACAACCCGGTATATGTACCTTACTCTTCTAGGAATATTCTTTCTGTTTTTTTTTTTTTTTATAACCAGATGTTCAGATCAAATTGTGCACACTCCAACTAATTGCGAAGCTCTTAAATTAATGACCGGACAAATTAATGACCGGACAAACCTTCCAGTAGTCCCAAAGTTTTAAATATTTGATCTATGCGGAATTGGATCGAACATGCAACATATTTGCCTCTCTTCTCCTACTTGTTCTACGTGCACTCCTACTACGGCCCCGTAGTGCGACTAAACCGCGTATTTTGACTATTATATGGCACTCCCCGCATCCAAAACTTCGTCATTTTAAAATCCTACAATCTTGAAGCAAAAAACCATTTCCAGAAAACATAGATAGTTCATCTGTCGTTAATCGAAAAACAAAGATATTCTTAATCCTCGGACCTTGTATGTGACTAAGTCTTTTGTTTGAGAGAATAAACGACTCAGACCCGTAGAATAGTGACAAATTTAATTAAATGTTATCTAATTAAAATAATTATGTTAAAAAAAAAAAGGTTCATGCAAATGAACTGAAGTTAAACTTATTTAACAAGTGAAAACATATTCGAAAAGCCACACCCCACTGTTCTCTGCACTCATCCTAAAAGTGTGTGTGGGGCAGTGTGCCCGCTGCCCACCTTCTAGTGTCGGTACTAAGGGGCTGGGTGTAAATTGTATAGTTCTCAAGAGAGATTTCATTTTTTGAGACTTGGGAGTTGAACAAATCTTGTAAATGCGGTACAAATAGAGTATGACAGCAGGTAACCAAAATACTCCCTCTAGTTCACTCGTTTGACTACTACCGCTAGCAAAACTTGAGAGTTAATTCAATTGCGTATAGATTGGTCCGAACACCAAACTTAGCTAAGTTCAACTAAGGTTTTTGGACTTTTTAAAAGTTTTGTTCTTATTCAAAACTAACAAATGCGAATTTAGCGGAAAAAGCCTAAGAAAAACTTAGCGGAACTCTGGTCTTTAGTCATCTGATATGGTTGATTCTGTACGTTTCTGGCCCATTATGCCCCTTTTCTAGATGACGTGCGAAAGGATCGAATGTTTTCTAATTCGGAATTCCCAGTCTCTTTGTCATCATGAAATTAAACATTGACTTGTATATAGTCTTCCACTAATGAATGACTCTTGGTTTTTCATGTGAGACTTGTACCTTACTCTTCTAGGAATAATCTTTCTTTCTTCCATTTTTATAACCGGATGTTCGGATCAAGTTTCACACGTACTCCAACTAATTCCGGAGCGCTTAAATTAATAACTGGGGACAAATTAACCCTCTAATAATCCCAAGGTTTAGAATATTGATCTCTGTGGAATTTGAATATGCAATGTATTTGCCTCTCTTGTTCTACATGCACCCTCCTACTACAACCCCGTAATGCGACTAAACAGCGTAATTTGACTCCACATCCAGAACTTCGTGGTTTTAGAATCCTTCAATTTTGTCGCAAAAAATAATAATTATGTTAAAAAAAAAGGTTCAAGCAAATGAACAGAAGTTAAACTTATTTAACAAGTGAAAACATATTCGAAATCATTTGGGTTTTCTTTGAGAAATTAAATTGAATTTCGCTCTCTCAAAAGTAACAATTTGGTGTATATAAGGGCTGCTTAAAAATAAGAACAAAACTACGTATTTTGAAAATTCAAAAGCATATGCTCCATTAAATTAAATTCCTGATGGCCCCAAAAAAAAACCCTTAGAAGGTGCAGCCAAACACATCTCTGTACGGTTTTTTTTTTTTTTTAACAGTATCTAACTTCCTAGGAAACGAAAAAATGGATGTTAAGGAAATAGAGTCCCTTATTGTTTAGGAGTAGAATGTGTGATCACTTAATAACATTTTGGGGTCTCTCCACTCACTCATTACCAATTGCCCTTGAGTTGGTTATAAGGTTTCCATATGGTATCAGAGCGAGACTCGTTCCACCCCGCATTATATAAAATTCATAATCCACACCCCACGATGACAGACCAGCAAAAAAGACTGCGCGATGATCTGTCATCGCGGGATGTGGATTGTAATTTTTATTTTTTAAAATATGGGATGGAATGGGCCCCGCTCTGATACCATGTAGAAACTTTACATCAATCTCAAAATCAATTGACAATGAGTGAAGAGATCTCAAATGTTATTAAGTGATCACCCATTCCACACCACACATCATGTATTTATGACTCTTTTTAATGTTTTATTAAATAACTGTAATGGCAAAATAGTAGTAATCAATTTTAAACCAGCTATGATAGCCACCACCCCACTGTTCTCACTCATCCTAAAAGTTGAACACATGGTTCGTGCCCACTACCCACCTTCGATCTAGTTCCGGTACGTAAAGGGGCGGTGTGAGGCCACCTCATTTTGGCATTTTGGATCTGCATTTTTCTGGGTGTTTGGTCGTAGATTATGGAACCTATCTAGCTAGTCTGTCAAAATACATTATTAGAAATCATTTAGAGAATTTATAATTCAAAAATCACCTGTGGAAGAGTGTTTTTTATTTTTATCGATTTTGGTTACACTTTTACTCATAAAAACTTTTATAACATTCATTTTCACACATCATTCGAACACTTTTGCTAATTTTATTATAAATTCAGAAACTATAATTTACAGTCCACACAATTGAGATAATCTAAGAAATAACTAACTCCGGGTCCAAACACCCTATAAAACGACAACTTAATATTTATAATTTACAATTGATAATCTATAATTTACAATCCACACAATTGACTCGAAATGGTTTTCGAGAACTTAATATTTATCTGAATCATGAGTTTTTTGTCTATCAATAAGACGAGTATTTTCTGGGCGGTAAATTGTCAGAAAAATTGAATCTAAAATACCAACCAAACGTATAGGATGATCGATCAATGTCCATGATCCATAAATATCTCTCTCTCTCTCTCTCTCCCTCTCTCTCTCTCTCTCTAAGTAACCACAGGGCCGACCAGGGGTAAGCCCCACAAGTCGGCCGGCTCGGGCAACCCCCGGCAAGGGGCAACAAATTTTTTTTTTTTTTGTATATTACAAAAAAATTAAAAATTTAGCAAAAAAACATATTTAGGGACAACCAAACGGCAGGTTAGGTTTGAGCAATCCAAATGTCGGGGCCGGCACTGGGTCACCATGAATGGCCCATGATCTGTGTTGTTTAAGCGATCACCAATGGGCATAGGCCACCATTTCAACTTAGTTTGGCCCATATGAAGTTGTTAAACGTTTGATCACCAATTGTTATTCACGCTATTCGGACCTGCTTATTTGTACATGAACAAATTCTTGAATGATCATTACCAGCAAAAGACCAGATTAAAGCCGAGAAAAGCCCCTTTTGAATACTGATCCGAATATTAGCAAGGTAGAACCAAAATCTTAAACATAACCAAAGAAGTAGACCAAGGTATAGAATAAGATTTGCAACAATATATGACATTTTAATGTCCATTTATACTCATCAATTTACATTCCGGCCGGTATGATCTGTAACGAAGACACAGTTTACATCAAGAAGACTATATATATATAGAAGAACTCTCATATATAAAGAAGAAAAATGGCTATCGATCGATACGATGCGACCCATATGTTTCATTCCTTTCAAGATACTCCCTCTGTCCCAAATTCTTTGTCCGGTCCGTAAAATGGATTGTTAAAAATAATACAATTTTTGCAAGAAAAAATCAAAAAAATTTCAACAACTTACTAGACTCAACGAGTATTTTTAATTTGTGAAAAAAGTTTGAATTTTTTCTTAAAAAAATTACATTATTTTTAATACTCCGTTTTGCGGATCGGACAAAAAATTTGGAACGGAGGGAGTATCAGTTTTCGGAAAACTCGTTTGGTAGACAGAATCAAAATTGTTTTGAAAAGTGTTTTTCAAAACTGATTCTTGAATCAACAACAAATCAAGATAAACCTCAAACTTGTTCACCGTGACGAGTGGATGAGACCGGCTTTGCTAGGAACGTCGGATTCTCATCTCCGGCCATGATCACGACAATCTTCGGCTCCATTTCCGGTTGCAGCACGTGTGAAGGCCGGGCCGGCTTTTCTTCGGCACCAGTACTGGAAGAATCTGATGAAGAATTTTTGTAAGAGCAAGCTAGAATTACCAATGCTAAGGTGATGAGTCCCAGCATCAGAGCCAGGCCGCCGAAGAGGTAAGGAACAGGCGAGTTCCACCGGTGAAACCCTACAGTGGCGGCAGCGGTAGGGCTTGCGGCGGTGGTGGTGGAGGTGGTTGGCCTCATCTTAAGGATATGGCCTCTTTTGTTTCTCTCTCTAGAAATTGATGGAGAGATGGAATGAAGATGATGACCATCTATTTTTGCATTTATAGTAGAGAAAGCTACTTCCACAGTGCATGGAGACAAAGGGCTATGTTTGTTGAGTTACTAAAATAGCCCTGTCGGTTTATTTTAGAGGATGCCCTTTCTTGAGCTCTAATTAAGCATTTGCTTTACTTTGCGAATCTATTCATTCCTTGATCCTCCACTTATATTGCATGAGATCCTTGGCATATATAAAGCAAAAAGTTTTTCTTACTTCCTACAAAAAAATATACTAAGAACCTTCTGACGGACTTAACAACGCATTCCAACTTAATTAATTGATCAGCTCTCACCAGTACGTGGACGGTGTGATTAATATTCAGAGATTAATCAACGTGCGCGCAAATCCCTTAGTTAAAGGAATTAAAAAAAGAAATAGCGATTCTTTTTCATGCGGTTTTTTTTTGTTGGTTATTTAATTTTACACAACAATTTTTGTTGTCTTTTCTTTTACGCATGTTTCGATTAGCAAAACCTGACAGAACAACACATAACTCTTGGCCAAAACAAGATGATGCATACATACAAATTATCAAGACATGGAGGGGTATGTTAGTCATTCTATAGGTTGGACGTTATTCTCGAATATTAACAGTGTTATATTTTTTCATAAATTCTCCCATGTGAAAAGAACCATGTTAAATGGGTGAAGCAACCAACAGAGAAAGAAGAATGAGTGTGAATATAATCCTCATAATGGGCTTTTGCTTATCCGAGTTCAGGGCCCACTAAACGTGTTCTTGCTGCTCAAGTATTCCCTCATTTTTCCAATTTAATTATGCACGAGTGACTCAATTATTTCAATTGTCAAACCTTATAGAGCTGCTTGCAAACACTAATTCCATTCCGCAATATACTCCGAATACGTAATTATAATTACAGGCGACAATCCGAAACAAGGCCAACCCATTAGGACGTAACAGATGACCACCAAGCCAACCCTTGAAATCTTACCAAATGAATACTCAAGTAACTACGTGGCGCCCGAATGCAGATCATCGTGGCATTATACATCTGCTCGTCAAAAAGGCTACCATGACTTTCTTGGAATGGGATCACACACCCCTTCGCCATTGGCGGGCAGCTGTACGTGCAGAATCATTTACCGCATGACTTGCTTTATTCGCAAATTAAATTGTCAATCGAGTACGTACTACCAATGTGTGGGTACCAGATATCAAAAGTAGTGGTAAAATGCAGCCTGCAGGTACCAGGTATGCTCCTCAACGCCTTCCATTAATGTGGTACGAAGTTGGGAGGAAATATTGGGGACTACTGTGGCGATCGAGTTGGGTAATTTTTTATGGTTTGATGAGATCGAAGAAGGAAACACACAAAGGCCCCAAATCCCAATAATAGCTAGTTGATAACAAAACTTGTCATGTCTGAGTTGTTAATCGTCCTCTTACTTTGGTGGGGTGCCTGGAACTTGGTACGCTGTGTAATGAATGAAATTATTTTCACTGATAAAAAAAAAAGTTGGTACACTGGCTACGTTTTTTCAATTCCGGTATCACAGAATTAACGATAACTTTATTGAGAGTTTGGTTTGGAAGTCAAGGTGCGTGATTTTGTGGTTTGCTTTATTTTAAGATTTCAAGTTGGGAATATCCAAAGTGCATGTTATTAACTCCCGTGAGGCCAATCCATATCCAACTTTAAAAAAGCCCTCGTTAATTACCAACCATGATAAGTTGAGATGCGTGTAAATTGGCCGGAATATCTACATATATCAAAAAAAATAAGCGATAATGTTGCGGTAACGACATTGGAAACTCAATATATTGTTATGTTCTTTCTTTTCAAAATCATTGTCGACGAAAAGACTTGGTGAGTATAGAGCGGCTGGATCGGCTGCATCAGTCAAGTATCAGTCAAGTATCGTCGTTCGTACCACCGAGAACCATAACATAATCAACTACAGTACAAATTTGTATGGAGAATCGGTTAATTAGTACACATGCAATTTGTGAAAAAGCCTAAGAATCTAAAGATATAGCCAAAAAAAAAAAAAAAAACTCGATGGATTTGCCGATTTTTAGTATACAAACATACGTAATGTTCATGCATGCTTGTATATACTGTGAAGGATCGGCTAGTTTGGGCAGATCCACCCGGACGGTCGTCGATAGATTGGGCTTCAAAGCGTCTTTTTTTCATCCGGGCAATGATTGTCACACGCCACGACTCAGATCATACGTTTTTAATTAGGGTTTGTAATTGTTAAAAGCTCATGAATTTGGTAGGTTTTTATTAGGCAAGCACTCTATTTTTTATAATTATAAATACTTGTATATATCGACTGCTCATGGAATAAGTTTACACCTTCACATGAGCCGATCGAACCATGTACAAATCTTCGATTCAATATTTGTGACCGTCAATTGATCGTACGTAGTGCGTTCTGTCTAACCCAGTATCTATTTTTGCATGGATGTATCTATCAATCCAATTCGTGTACATTTCGCGATTACAATAATAATATATATATATATATATATATATATAGCAATAACAGTAATTAATCATGCACAAAGCTGTAAAGTTACTTTCAATATCACGATTCACCCACCTCGAGCCCACAGATTATATACCTTCTTAATGCGCCACCTACTTCGAGAAAAAATTATTCAGTTGATAGTATCTTCGACCATGGGTTTTGTCATGTGGTGCTCAAGAGTCCTCTATGGCCAGTGTTGGGGTCCACCCATAGTGGTGGGGTTATTTTATGTAACACCCTTAGTGTTGGGTGTTGAGCGTATTTACCCTTAAAGTTCCATACTTGGCGTTATCACTATGGAAGAGTTTCCTTCTTGATGTATTTCCTAGTCCGAGTAATTACAAGGCAGTAGAAAGTCTTGGAGGTCAAGGCTTGATACTCTATAAATACCGAGGCGTATTTGGAATTTATATGTGTATAACATAATGTGAGGGAGAGGGTGAGGCGAGCGTGGGGGGCTGGGTTGTGGCCTCCCGGAGAGGAACCGGCGTGTGGTTCCCGGAGAGTTTTTTCATCTTTATTGTATATCATGTAAATATATAATCAAATGGAGTTTTTCTCTAAAATCGTTGCGTGTGTTTGTATGTGTGGTGTCCCTCACGATCCTAACAGCCAGCACCATACGCAGTGCCGGCCCCGATATTTGGGTTGCCCTAACCCAACCTCATATTTTGTTGCCCATCTACTATTAAGTCATACAAAATTAAAAAAATATACAAGTACAAAAAAAAAATCAAAATTACATTGTTCTTTTAACTTGAATAACATAAAAAAAAATCAACATCAAAATGTAAACTCCGGTTATAGTGCTTTATGATTAGCACGATCCGCTTCGAATAAAACTACTTCTCCTTGCATTTTTTGAAACAAAACAAAATTTTCAATTGAGTCATCGTATTTTAATTATCTAAGAACTTGGAACTTTTGATTTTTTGGCCTTTTGGACTTTTTAGTTGATATATGTGAGAATAATGACTTGTCTCGAAAAATATAGAAAATTAAAAAAGCCGCAAATACCCAAAAATATTTTGTGGAACAATGCCTCATTTTTCAATTGAGATAAAAAAAAATGCCTACTGAAATTATAAATTGGGAAGAAATAATATTATTTAAACAGAAATGATTTATATTCAAAGTCCAAAAACAACATTAAAGACAAAACCCAGAGCTTTCGGGCATTTATATTTTTTCAAGAGAGAGATTAAAAACTTGACCTTTGGAGGGAAATGAACTGGCGGGGTTTTATGTGGTTTGATTTTGGAGATTTTTAGAGCATTTGAGGAGTAGTTTTTTGCAAAATAGAGCAAATATATAGCATGAGAGAGAGAGAGAGGAGGAGGAGGAGGAATAAAAATAGAGAAAGGGTGGGGCACTGGGATTCAAACTCTGCAGTGCAGAACTTTGCCAGCTCGCCAGTGACCACAATACCAATAAGCTCTTTGTGCTACTAATGTAAACTTTTTTGTACTTATACCTAAGTTAGTTTTTTTTTTTTTTCGTTGCCCCAGCCCGGGGGGTTGCCCAAGCCCGAGGACTTGCGGGGCTTACCCCGGGGCCGGCCCTGACCATACGTACGTATATATGAATCTCACGACTAAATATATGAATCCAATCTAAATGTATGGTATTGGTGGTGCCCCGGGCGCTAAAAGGTTACTCCATTTGATTGGGGGGGTTTGCTGGCCAAGATCACAGTTTTTCTATCCTCTCCAATCCCATTTTTTTTCCGGGCATGTTTATGCATTTTTGGGACTCTTTCTAGACCCGCTTTGATAATTATAAACATTCACTTTCAAGAACTCGTCGGAAACATGAGTCTTGTCAAAAATCATATTGATCGAATATTGTTTGTTTTTGTTTTCGGAATACTTCTCTAAAAATGGCTTCTAATCCGATATTGCTTCTAAGTTCCGAAATAAGAATAATTCCAATCATAAGAAGGATCCGAGAAGAGCCCAAAAAACAAATTGGATGGCCCAATTTCCAAAACAAGAACCGGAGAGGATCGGTATCCTTATAAAGTATAAAAAACAACATAGGATATGAGGGTGGAAATCTGACTAGGACTTGGATTAGGATGAAGGTTAAAATGAATTAACTACGTACGGGTGGGAAAGCTAGAGGAGAATTTGTTGGCAAGTGGGAGTGGTTAGAGGGGTCCTTCAAGATTAGAAAAGTGAGGCTAATAGATTGTGTTACTGCACCTAGCTCCTAATTGTCAACCAACAAATATTATTTAATTATATATACATCTTTGTTATATACAATAATAGTGTTTGTCCGTGCCTACGGCCCTACCCATTTTTTTATGGTATTTTTGTAATATATTTGTAAGAGTGTGAGTGTTTTTTAAAAGAGTTGGAGAGCACACATTAACCCTTAGATCAAATGAATCTCAGCCTTCTTTTAACTTATGTTTGTGTGGTCCCCACACCCTTGTGTCTTATTAGGTAGATTACGTGACGTAGATGATATGAAGGAAATTTAGAAAGGGGGCAGTACTACCCCACCGCTCTGTTTTACCATTCCCCACCACATCGCTTAATCTCACCGTCCGTCTTGGCAATCAATCCGGGTTTAAAATTAAGAACTCTTCCAAGGAATGGAAGAGTTTTGGAAGAATATTTTAAAATCCGGACCATCCAAAATAATTTTGGACAGTAAGATTGAAAGCGGTTGGGGGAACGGTGGAACAGAACGGTGGGGTAGACTTGTCAATGGGCCGGATCTAATCCGAATCCGATCTGAAAAATCCGATCTGAATCCAAAAACGTCGATCCGATAATCCAAATACGCATCGGATTGAATTCAGATTGGATCAGATTAAATCCGTTATCAATTCGATCCGAACTTTATTTTTTTTAAAAAACTGTAAATTTTTTATTTTGGAAAAAAAAATGTTTAAGAAGTTGTATTTTTATTTTTTTTTCTTTTGGAAAGTAATTTTTTTTAATAAAAAACTAAAAATTTTGAAGTAAAAAAGTTTTCGAATCCCATTTTTTGAATTCAAATTATCATTATCGGATTTAAGTCTTATCGAATCCAGTCTATCATTGACAGGCCTACGGTGGGGGTAAACTTTCTATTTAGAAAGGTGTGTAGAAGCCTAGAAGGTGGCATTAGATTCCATCTCTCCCTTTGGTGGAATTTAAATCTTATCAAATCAAATGACATAAAGGAAGAGATATATACCGGCCATTGACATTCAGCAGATTCTGGCTAATAGATTGTGTTATAAACAGCAAACAAAAAATCAGCTAAATAACAAGTTTTTTTTTTGCCAAAATGTTAGGAGGTTCCATTGATAGGAGAAAGAGTACATTAAGACCACTAAATTACAATTGATACCTCCAAAAAAAAAAAAAAAAAACCCGGCTTCTTTGCCGTCCAATCCCTGATGGTTGAAAGCAGTTAGATCTCAACTGCACATCTCCAGATTAAGTGATGTAGATTTATTTTTATTTTTTGGTAACTGAGAAACAATCCTGCAGCCAAGCCGCTATTGGACTCAACTGTACAATCCAAACCTTGGGTAGACTAGCACAGCGACCCACTGTCATGACCCCTCACTTAAATCATGGTTTGTCTCAGGGGGAAATCAAACATTGCTATGTTGCAAGCACATGTTCGCCCTTATCATGTTGACAAAACAATGAATGGGTTAAGTGATGTAGATTTGTTAAAGACTCTAACCAGAATGATTGTTATCGGTAAGACTGAACTATTGAAAACACTTTTGAAAGGCCAAGATTGCAATGAATTGATCTTTGCAGCCCAAATCCAGACCACATATAAGCCAGATTCATCTAAAAAAAGGGAAAATAACAACCAAAGACGTGTTTTGATAACAAATATTCTTAATTTGTCGTTGGTGGGTATTAATTATCAAAACACGTGGCCATCATTTTCTCTAAAAAAAACCACACTTTCTTACAATTCTTGTATCTATCGTCTATCCCTAAAAACACACCATATCGTAGGTTAACTTTCTTGGACATTGGGGAAAATATTGATTACAAAGGTACTTCAGATAATTTATCTCTTTATATAATGATAATGTTTTGGTATCCGGCCTAATGTACAGAGCCATCCATTCGCTAGCTAGCTAGCTATTTATTTTAATTTCATTTTTGGAAATTGAAAATTATAATACGCAAAAATATCTTGTAGTATTATGGTAGCTGTTGGTATTCAATATTTCCACGTTTATCCCAAGAAAATTGCCTGGGATAAGAAACCGTCAGTTTGTGAAATTCTGTTTTTGTTTTGGACAATTTCGTAATTGTAGATGTGAGCCCCGACTCAATTTTGAGTCAAAAACCAAAGTGATGCTCTTCCTTTATATATCAGAATAAATGTTTTGCATTTTCTATCATTCTCTTTTTTTTTCTCAATATAATACTCTATCTGTCCCTTTTTTATGATTCAATATTTCATTTTGCGTTGTTTCTTCATAAATGTCCATTTTAAAAGCTTAATGGATAAAAATTAGTAAATCTCTCATCTGGCCCTTTTGAGTAGATTTTTTCATGAAAAGCTTGTGGAAAATGTGTAATTAGAGTCTCCATAAAGATTAATTGTGGAAAGTTAGTACATTATTTGAAGTGTAATATGATTATGTCTCCATAAAAAATTGAATTTATGAAATTTTAACACTTTTTTGTGTGTGTGCATATGATATATCAATTTATCTACAATTCCACAAAATACAATACTGTCTTTTCTACTTTTGGGCCCAGGGGAAGAGGGAAGGGGATGGAAAAGTCCTGTACACTATGTTGCAGCCCTGGGCCCATCTGATCATCCAAATCCAACGTTAGGAGCAACGGATTAAGGCCCAACCCTGAATCAAACTCAAACCCACTAGTCTGAGGCCTATTTCGGCCGAACAATCCAAATGTAATTTTTTTTGTTCTTATTCAAATTTCTTTTGCATTTGTAAGTTTTGCGTCAATTTTTTGTTGATTATTATTTTGTCATAACGAGAAAAATCTAAAAAGTAAACAATTGAAACTCAATTTTTTTTAATAAAGAAGAAAATAAGCCGGCTTATTTTTACTTTTTAGATTTCTTTTGTCATGACAAAACAATAATTCACAAAAAATTGACGCAAAATTAACAAATATCAAAGGAATTTGAATAGATCAAGAAATAATCCATTTGGATTATTTGGCCAAAATAGGCCTACATAGTACATATTGCAACCACTAGTTAGATTGGAAATGACCAACAAAAACGTACAGTCCATTTAACCCCTATCGTCTGAGTCAATTACATAATTTCAAATTTCATTACAAGCCTCGGAATTTTTCTTGAGAAGGTCAAGATGTACTGTTAGTTATCGTTAGTGAGGGTTGAATCTAAGTCTTAGGCATGAAGTATGGTGTGCCTACTGTTGGGCTACCACTCCACCTGCTCAGCTAGCTTCAAACTTATCAACACCTAACTAGAGGTGTAGTAAACGGGTCTATGTTGGGCATGCTCGTCAATATTTCGAGATAGAAACATCCCTATGGATTGTCCTCCAAATTAAAAACATTTACAATCTATTATTTTCTCAATGATGGTAGCGGCAGCAATTACAAGCCTCGTTTGTATTATTTTCCAAATTAAAAAAGATCTTGGCACGGAAACTTTCTTAGCAAGAAATTGCCTTGTTTCATTCCTACCAAAATTAGAATTTTCTCTGCTAGCTCATGAATGTGCATGTCGTATGCCGAAAAGCAAATCATGGTTATATTCAACCGTTCAATTAATTTCGGAATTCTTTATATTTTTTGCGACAAAGGTATCCTTTTGTCTGATAAAAAAAAAAAAAAAGTGGTATCCTTTTGTCATAACTCAATAGCACGTCAACTAAAATGCAAGTCTCGAGTCCAATCATCTTAATAAAGAAATAAATAAATAAACAAAAATGTTCTCCTATATTAGTTTTAATTTTTTAAAAACAAAATCTAACTAAACAGAGAGCCCTAATTAAAAGTATTCATTAGTTCCATAGTTGACTTTAAAGCGTTAACTTGCATTTTTTGCTGTTTCCGTATTGAACAAGTCTGCAAGTTCAAACTTATACGTTATGAGGTTAAACTATTATCTATTTTCTATATATAAGTTTGAGTGGAAGGATATTCATCACATGAAGCCCTTTCAATTAATGGTTGTCGCACCGCCACTGCACTGCCCGTTTATTAGAACGATATACAAGTCATTCGTTTACTAGAATGATGTTTATTTGTTCTTCTGCTACTATGTTGTGTCAATTTAGGTAAAGAGATATACAACTCGGACGAGCATGGTTGGAGTTATTGGCCTCGATAGGCGATGGTGGTTGCGTTGCCAATTTCTGGTTGGGAAAGGTTTGTGTGCGCTTAACTATTTCTACTCTTGATCGCGCTTTAACGTTCTTAATTCTGTTATTTGATTTAATATTATTGATTAAGATGGTCAATACTTGCATAGCAAATTTTCACTTTATTTCAGTTTTGCATGGTTGAGGTATCGATTCTTGTATTTATTGGTGTGCGTTTGTTTAGCAATAAATACAAATTGTTTGCGGTGAAATTAATTACTTAATTTGATATGATTTTCCTTTTTCTTACTCCATACCATAATAAGATTTTAATCCACTCACCTTCTACTAGCATCCACACTAGGCTCACTACTTGTCTCTTTAAACTAAACTAACGAGTAAAACCAGGAAAACACCACAAAACACCCCTTTATCAGGCTCTCTTCCTCCCTCACTACTTTGAAATTTTTTTAAAATTGCTACAATTACTTGTTTTTTTTGCCTAGTTGTTGTTCACTCACTACTACTTATTTAATTAGTATTTTTGGTGGAGCCTCATTCGTATATACGTGCATTTTATGAATATAGGCGTCTGATGTGAGAGAGAGAGAGAGAGAGAGAGAGAGAGAGAGAGAGAGAGAGTGGCTGCTAGAAATCAAACTGGAAGTGGAAGAGATGGATCCAACAGGTTAGATGAAGGTCCAGAGAGAGATGAGTGAAGGTCGCTTTTTGAAGGCCACAGGCGAGGAAGTGGTTTTGGTTTTATGGGAGTCTAAAACCAGAGGGGGAAGAGAGTGAGACTTAAATATTTATTGGGTGGATTTGAATATTTAATTGAGTAGAGAATGAGAATAAAGAACTTGATTTTGTGTAATTTTGAAAAAGTTACTAGCTAAAGTAGAAAAGTGATTTTTAAAGATTAATTTAGTCCAAAAGTTGGTGAGGCTGATGCGAATGCTCTAACGGGTTATTTGATAGCTCAATTCAACACGTAAAACAAAGTTAATTAAGAGATAAGAAGTAGTAGTAGTTTTGATTACTATAATTTTAATAGCTCAAAATTTTTAACATTCCTTGAAACGTAGGCTTAAAAATTAATGAAATTGGTGTGGCCTACTGCATACTTTTGTTTTTTTTTTTTTTTTTTGAAATGGGCAAAAATTTATTAGAAAACCTAATTGGGTACATCAACTAAAGGTTGGATACCACCTCTTTCCTCTAACATTCAAGCAACCCTCTCTATGATCATCGCCACTATTACCACTAGTACTATTACTACCATCACCCGTACTCCATCGTCAATTGCCACGGCTACCACTGCACCAAGGGTTTTTTTTTTATCGGCAAAAAAAAAATTTATTAATCTCCGCAAGATTACAAAAATTAAAAGGACAAGGGTAAAAGAAACTTAAAATTACTTAAATTCCAAGACTACTCGAGACCTAAGCAATGGTCCGAGTCCAACAAACCCTAAACACCCAATAGACAAAAAAAACACCAAGCCCAAACCCCCACCCCACCGAAGAAAACAACTGAACCACCGCCACCGTTGCCACCACATCACCACTACTACAACGACCACCACCAATCAACCACTGCTACTACCACTCCACTACTCTCTACCACCACTGCTACAACCGCCACGAACACTCCACCATTGCCGCAACTATCTCCACCACCGCTACAACCACCGTTGTCACTCCCATCGCAATTAATCATCTCTCCACAACCTTCACTATCACCCTACACTTGTTACCATTACCGTTATCACCAACACCAAGACCACCCTTTTACCTCCATCTGTCCACCGCTACCATCAAATGATCAAACACCTGCCACCACGACTACTCCCTCTCACACTTGCCTACTCCCTCTTCAGACCTCCTCCTCCGCCAATAAGCACAAGTCCTACATGTTACATGGACTTGAGTATGTGTATCGGGTGCGGATATGTATTAAGTTTCCGTTTCATCCAATTTTCATAATAAGGACTCCGAAATACGCCAAATTTTGAATTAAGTGTCCTATGTTAACTATTTGGTTTTTTTTATTTTTTTGGAAATAAATAGTGTTTACAAAGTATATCTTTCGGGCATTTTATCCATGATATAGGAGTTTCTCGGACAGTTCTTGGTAAATTGGAATTACAAAGAAAAAAAATGAAGAAATAAGGCCATCATAGACAAGAAACAAAGAAAAAAATGAAGAGTCCCTTTAAGAGGAGAAATTAATCGATTCTTGCATTCGGCAAGATTTGACCCCTTGAACTCCCAATCAGTGGCGGAGGGAGCATGGGGCACGCGCCTCCACTCAATTTTTTTTTAATTTAAGATTTTAAAATGTATATTTTGTATTTTGCCTAGTTAATTGTATTTCATAAATTTACTTTTAATCTTTCTAAGACATATCGAATATCATTTCATTCTTAATTTTTTGTTTCATATATTTGGACATTGCCATTACACTGGCGAAATAAGATGTCTAATGTGAAAAATAGTACTATAGTCACTTACTAATTGGAACTCTCTAATGCATAATGTCCAAAATTCAAACATGCCTAAACCATGGGCCATACGTTTTATACTTTAGCAATTATTAACAATGGGAGCAATATTGCTAAATAGTATTGTATAGTGAATTGCTCTTAAACTTGATACGCTGAGACAATTCAAGCAATTCGAATTGTGCATGGAATATTGCATCGGAAAGTTCAGGGTTTTTTTTTTTTTTTTTGAAAAATTTCTCTAGCTATTTGATAGAAACGTAGGAGAAAGATATACTTAATTAAACATGGTACGGTGTGTATCATAAAAATGTAGCTCGTTGTGTTGGTTGCCTGTATTATGTATCTTATAATTGAGAAAAGGTATATAGGCACTGTTCTTACACTTACAGGTGGGACCCACAAACTTTATGTGAGAGATTTTGTACAATTGTTCGTATGAGTATATTTTTTATTGTAGCAAACCTAGACACTATTGTATGCATGTTTATGTTGCAAATTAATTATTTACATCAGGTATGAAATTATTTAACGTTAATTACGAAAAATGGATCAAACTATCAATTAAAGTGTGTACAAATATTAAAATGCATTTTACAAATCCTTTTATGTTTTTATATATGTTTTGATCAAATATGTACAAATTTGACCCTGAATTTCGCCATGGGAGCGTTAGGCCCATGCACTACGGCCCGAAAGCCGAACCACCCAGTAGTAAACTTAAGCCCATACTGTTTAGCATTAGGCATTGTCGTCAAGATTGCTTATGATTGGGCTTCTGGTTTGCTCCATTTTGTGCTAATGAATCTATTACTCTCTCCGTCCCGATTTCTTAGTCCCGTTCCAAAACAATTCAGAGTATTGTTCTGTGTTCTCTGAAGTTAGAGAGAGTTTTAAAAAAAACAAAAGCGTCTTTAAAACCTGTGAATCGCGTATTGAAAATAAAATTGGACTTCCCTTTGAAAACTTATTGTTAAGGCCATAACAAGAATGCCTCTCTGTATTCAATTATGGATGGCTTACGTTCTGCACATCTTTTGTCTATAATTAAAAATAAATAAAAAATTTGACAAAGACAAATCCTATCTATTGCTAATCTAGGAGAGAGGGGATGAGGCTGGTGAGGTTTGAACTCTCACCTGGTGCAAAGAGTATATGTAGGGCGTCTACCACTTGGCTGCCACTCCATTTGTGTTCTTATTTGAAAATGCCTTCCACAATTCAATCACATTTCATTTTAGTCCTAGTATTTATTTATCACATGGTTAGCGAATTATATATAGCTACCGTATTTTCTTTTTTTCGATGGGAACGTAGCTAATGTATTCAAAATTAGCTAGTAAAAAGAAGGAATCAACCCTTTTCTGGCGACGGAAACTTGATTTTCAAAAAATGAAATTCTCTCGTGTTTATTCTATAACTAAAGCGTAAATTCGCCATAGTCTACTAATAAAGGGACAACAACAGAATCATAAAATTTGATTTTCCCCGAGTATTCATGTCACTGATTTTTTTTGTCTCTTATGTTTATTTCCGGTAAAATATTACTAGTACTAGTCAGAGTGACTCTTGAGTTTACTTATTTGTTTTTTTTTTTTTGGGTCTTCTCGAAATATGTCAAAATTTCGAAATAGTTCTTGCAAAATCCATTGACTGGCATCTTTTTTGTGATTAGTACTGGAGTAATTGTTTTTGTCATCTCCTAACAGCAAGCAACATCAGCTTATTTGCTAGTCCGGATCCCTTGTCCGACTCCCCCTGTCTGACCCACCTGTCCCATCCCTCTGGCTGTTGATCTTGCAAATCAACGGCTGAGATGGACCGAGCACTTTTTTTTCGAAACGACGTCGTTTTGGAGCAAAACATGCTCAACCCATCCCAGCTGTTGATTTGCGAGATCAACGGCTTAGAGGGGTCGGACAGGCGGGTCGGACAGGGGATTTGCAGCATTCAATCAACTGAAATGACAACTTCACCCTTCATGTTAAATTATAGGAGTAAAGACAAATTTACTATAGATACATAAGATTTTTTTTTTTTTTTGGGAACATGATAGAAATGCATTGATATGAAATAATAGTTTACAAATTACAACAGAACTTAAACCAAATAGCTGCCCTAAATACATTAGAAGCAACGCAAACATAAGGTTGGAAACAGAAGCAATGAAAACACATTCATGGAGAAGGATCTGCCAGCACCTGCACTCATGTAGGGATTGACTTTGATACTATTCTATTAAATATCCAGAAAATAAATAAGTTTAAAAAAAAAAAGCACAATAGATCAAATTAACACAACAAATAATGAAAGGGTGATTTACGGGCCGGTCCATATATAAATGGAAGAGAAATCTATCTATTACGTACACACTAGCGTCTAGGTGTGCGCATGAACACCCTCGAAATGAAAAATACTAGTTTAAAAAATCATATATTAATTTTAGGGGGTGTTTATAATATAGGACCAATAGCGTTTTATTATAAAAATAAATTTTGACAACTGCTCCCCTCTCTGTTAGAATCATGAATCTGTCAACCCCATTTGTGCTAAATCTATTACTAGAATTTTAATTTCATGACAATTGCTCCATTTTGTGCTAAATCTATTGATTCTTTTGTGTTTTCTGAAGTTAATTAGATCTTGAAAATAAAATTGGACTTCACTGTGAAAAAATATTGTTAAGGCCATAACAAGTGCCTCTTTGCGTTCCGCAAATCTTTTTGTCTCTAATTGAGATTTTTTTTTTCTTTGGACAAGACAAAACCTAATTTAGGGGAATGGGGATGAGTCTAGTGGGGTTTAAACTCTCACCCGATGCAAGGATACACAGAGGGCACCTACCATTTATAGCTACCGTAATTCAGTCATGGTTCATTTAGTCCTAGTTTTGTATGGTTAGCGATTTATAGCTACCGTATTCCCGTTTTTCGATGGGAACATAGCTAATGTATTCAAATTAATTGGTTCAAAGAAGGAATCAACCCTTTTCTGACAACGAAACTTGTTTTTCAGAAAATGAAACCCTTTAATGTTTTTTCTACTCTCTCTATCCCATTTTAAATATTTTCTACGAAAAGTAGTGCATTTAGAAAGAAAAAAAAAAAAAGGCATTTCCAGATATATTTTTCTGAACATTTTTGCACCGTACAAAACATCTTAGTGAATACTTTTGAACAATGCAAAAAAAAAAAAATGAATACCAAATTTCTTTATTTTGAGATCAATGTTACACCATTTTTAATAAGGGGCATTTAAAATAGACGGGGAGAGTATAACTAAACCGCAAATTCTCTCCGTAGTCTACTAAGGGGACATCAAGAATCATAAAATTGATTTTCCCTGAATATTCATATCACTGATATTTATTTATTTTTTAGTATTTTTTTATCGAACATGTCACTGATTTTTAAGTCTCTGTATGGAAAAAAATTTCAGTGCCGAGCAGGTACCACGTGGTGCCCGCTCGGCAATCCGAGCCGTCCATTACGGGTTTGGACGGCTCAGATTTGGAGAGAGAAAAGGAGAGAGAAAGTGTTTGGATGAGAGGAGAGAGAGTGTTTTAATCCGAGCCGTCCAAAAGTGTATCGGACGGCTCGAGTGTGCCGAGCGGGTGCCACGTCGGCAATACCCGCTCGGCACTGAAAAATTCCTCCTCTGTATGAGGGTAGTCAATGGTTGGCTTAGTCAAAGTGAATCTTCAGTTCACTTTTATCTCTCTTTTTTTTCCTCTACGAAAAAATCCATTCACCAGCACCAGCATATCTTTTGTGATTACTCCAATTGTTCATGTCATCTCCTAACAGCTAAAATCACAATATTTCCAGCCAGCACTCAATCAACTGAAACTAAAGGTCAACTTAATTCGCATTCCGTGTTAAAATTATAAGGACAGACGATCGGTACGTAATATTTCGTTGGGACAATTTCGATACTCATTATATGCGTACGAAATCAAAAAGCATATGATCAGATATTTAAACAAATGGAAAAGAAATCTATTAATTACACACTGGTGCATAGGCACATCAAAAATATTAGTATGAAAATTAATATTTTGATTTAGAATTCAATTTAACCGGATCCATGCCGGAGATCGTGGGGCAGTCGTTACACGTACAATTTGTATAGGTCGCTACTCATGCGGCGGCAAGGAATTGAATTTCGCTACCTTAATTAGGACAGTTCGAGTTACTGCCGCCGTAGGGGGTGTTCGTACGTAATACGAGACCAGTAGTGTCTTATCATTGAATTAAATTTTGATGGGGCAAATTTAGAATTTTTATTTCATGACAACTGCCCCCTCTCTGTTAAAATCATGAATCCTTCTTTTTACATCCCTCCTTTTCTTGAAAGAGTCTTCCATGCCCGCTCAAGTTTCATTTAGTCCTGGTTTTTATATATTTTACTATACGGTACTCCCAGCTCCATCCCAAATTTTTGGTCTTCTATGATTTTACGTGCAATTTTTAATTGCCTATACCTCTTAATGTAGAGTTAAAATACGAGTCACGACTTCAGGAGTAGAGTCCGATTTGTTCACGTGAGGGTAAAGTGGTGAATATTACCCTCATTCTTATGAGTTCATGTTTTTTAAACTTTTAGGCTCCACAAATTTTAACCATAGTTCGCATTAAAAAGTAATTAAAAACTTATGGAAGTGATAATTACGGAAGTGATCGATGGGGATCTTTTTTCTTTGAAAATTTTATTCCCTGCATTACGGGATCTGTTTCTCTACAGATTTTGCCTTTCCTCTGTTGTTCTTCGTAAGAAAATGTAACGTACATTCTTGAATGGGATTGAGGGTTGTTTGAAGAGGATCAATTAATATCCAAGTTGCTATACGTGGAGTCGGAAAATTATCCCGTCACACAATCTGATGTACATTTGGTGTATCCACATTTCATTATCATTAGTGGGTTGTTCTAAGATTACATGTTAAGAAAGAAAAAGAAAAAAAAAAAAGACACTAAACAAATGCTCTTCTGTCTGTCATGGCCACAAAATACAAAACTAATCCTTCTTTAGCAATTTGGATTCGCCAGCCGATAAACTTTTTTCTATTGCAGGTATATATAGGAGGGCTCTTGGTATCCCTTTTCGGTTCGTTTTTAATTTTTTTTGGTCACTTTCCGAGCACATTTTGATAATCGGCTTCGTTCATTTTATAGAGCTCGGCGAGAACATTAATCCTTCCAAAAATTATGATCATTGGAATTTAGTTGATACATGATCGGCACATGTGAAAAATGCAAAAAAACAAAAATTGGATTCAGGATCCAATTTTTGTTTTTTTTGTTTTTGCATTTTTCAAATATGCCGATCATGTATCTACTAAAGTCCGATGATCATAATTTTTTGCAAGATTAATGTTCTCGTCGAACTCTACAAAATGAACGAAGCCGATTATCAAGGTGTGCTCGGGAAGTGACCTAAAAATTGAAAACGGACCGAAAAGGGATACCAAGAGCCCTCCGATATACAAAAGTGTTTCTCTCGGCAGCCACAGTGAATCGTCCAAATTCCATGCCCGTATCACCCTAGTTCACTGAGAAGAAGAAGTTATTGAAAACAAAAATAGGTTCATCCCCGAGGAGGACGAAAAATATATGGTAAAGCTCTGCCCTAGTGCGAAGAAAGAGAGACGGCTAGGGTTTTTTTTTTTTTTTTCTGAGATTTACGATTGTTAATATATTTGTTTGTTGTAATCTTATAAATCTGATTTATTTATTTATTCTCGTTTGATAAATCTTGTTTAATAGATCTCTATTCGCTCTGTTAAATAAAGTTGGATGTTGTTAATAGATACTCTATCAATTCGTTCTATTAAACAAAAAAAATTGAAATCTTGTTGGTGGATATATTACTTCATTGTAAACAAAAATTATGAAATCACACAAAATCTGGACGACATCCAAAAAAGAGTGACGAACTTGGACAGAGGGATCGAGTTTGTTTCTTATATAAGTATTACATATACAGTACAAGGAAAATCTCGGATTTGTATCCAAAATTAACGGCTTAGTGTAAGTGTTAATAGAATTTGCCGCCGTAGTCTAATAAAGGATCAACAAAATCACAAGTGATTTCCCCATGTGTATAATAAAAATTCAACGAGATCAGCGTAGATGCCGCCGTGCCTAAGAGATCCACTATATACAAGTGGAACAGGTGCTATTGCAGAAGCAAAGGCTATTCGAGATGGGATGCAACTGGGAATTGCCTTGAAGCTGCCACGAGTGATTATCGAATTGGATTCAGAGTCGGTTATTCTTTTCCAATTTTGAGTTTTACTCACATCTCGAATGAATTCAATGGCATATTCCAAAACATTCTGACCGCGAGTTGGAATGGTTTGTGGTTCCAAACAATATAATAGTGGCAGAACCTAATACAATGACGATTACAACCTACATATAAGTAATAAGTACTTGGCATGGACTTGGACACCTCTTATTTTCTAAAAGAAATGTTGACCTGCTTCGATCTGCATCAGATATCACGTAGAAATCTTTTAGTGTATTGATGGAACAAGATAGAACATTCATATAAATGCCCTCTTAGAGAAATAAAACTTGGGAGAATTTTGCATAAGTCCACTATAGCAGTTTCTAAACCCATCTAGTCCACTTCTAAGTTTCATAACCCCTTAAGTCCACTAGCCTACAAAAATACCAATATACCCCAATATATGTAGCCCTAATAATTGTTTATTTTCCATTCCCTTCATTCCATTCCAACGTAGAGAGAGAGAGAGAGAGATAGAGAGAGAGAGAGGGGCTGCTGGGACAAGTCCCACCTCCTTGTCCCAGCCTCGCCATCCCGAAGGCGAGTTTGGATCTGGTGACGGAGAAGGTCTGGAGATCCGAGGGTGGTACGTGCCATGGCCGGCGTGTTGGTGACGATCATCGTCGGCTTTGATTCGAACCTCGCTGATAATCTCCCCGCCATTTTTGGAAGATCGATGAAGGCTTCAAATATTTTTTTTTTCCCCTTCTGTCGACAGCGCGTCAACAAGATCTACATAAATATCCACGAGATCGCCGTCCTTTTCCACCATCGGCTTCGTTCCCTCCATCGCTGTTGTTTTTAACACAAATAGGTAAATCGAGTTTAGTTTAGGGTTGAACATATAGGGTTATTTGTTACTATTTGTACAGATCTGGTTTAGTTAGGGTTTTGTGTGAACTTATGGAATCATATAATGTTATATATGAACATATGGTTATATATACATATCTGTGGAACCATTATATATGGTTGCACTTTGTAAATTCAAAAATAGAGAACATATAACGTTTAGTATTTGGGTTGTTTAACATATGTGATTATTTATCTATTTATGGTTATTTCCACCCCCTTTTTTCATTACTAATGGAACATCCTTCAGTATTTTACTAAAAATGGACTGAAAGGATCTTGTTATGTTTCTCAGTTGAAAAGAAATGTCTTGAGCAATCAAAGAATCACTTTGATAAATAGATTTGATCTTGTCTGACTCAATTAAGGTATTAGTGTTTGTTTTTCTGTTTCTTAGTAAGACTACTTTAATATGGTTATATAGTTATATGCTTTATTATTCTTTTATAAGGTTATATGTCCAAATTTGATCATATTTTATTATTGTATATAGGGCTATATGTCCTAATTTCAACATGCTTTATTATGGTTATATGTTATTGACTGTATTCAATTGCTTATATGAGAATCTATGGTAATATATTAATTGATAGTGTTTATAGTAGTTCGTGTTTGGTTAGTTTAAAGTTTTGTTTGTGAAAATATGAGGATATAGTGATTATATGTGAACTGTCAACACATTATTTTGGAATGTAACACAGATGGTAGGGTTTTTTCTGGTTTTTCTTTTGTTCTATGAATATATATAGTTATATATTCAGTTCTATTAGGCCGCTGCGCGGACCAATTCAATAATGTAAATGTATTAGTCTTCTCGCATATGAAAATCATTTCCATGTTGTCTGGATATGGAGTCTCTGAAATAAACGAGCCAAGCAATGTTAATACAAACCTCAAATCACGAAAATAGTAAGTTAAAATAGAAAAAAAGAAGTAAAAGAACATGAGTTTGGCAATACTCGTGCGAGTACAACAAGCTTATTGCCATGAAGTCACTAAGAAAGCCAAACCCTGTTTTTTTTTTTTTGAACAGCTTATATTTGAAACTTTTTTTTGAACGGCAACGAAACACGGATACCATCCAAAGATTGCAAACCAACCCTCACCAAGTATCAACACGATGTTCAATTTTAGGTTAAATGCGATGACATTTCCAAAAGTCATAGATAATCTCTTCACAAAATCATATTAATTTATTAGTTTTATTTGTACATATAACCATATTTTTAAAATATGGTCTGTTTTCTGTATATGGGACACATATGGTTATAAATCCAAATCTGTACCCTGTATTATGACATCATTTCTAACATATATGGTTATATGTGATTTTCTGTTATAGTGTATCATGAGACATATAACGTTTAAGTTTTCGTTTGACATCTAATATCATGAAACATATATGGTAATATACGAATTGTTGAATACTTTTTTTAACATATAAAACTATATGTTTCCATCTGTTTAACTTTTTTCTTATATGTGCAGAAATGAGGATATATGGTTATATGTTAATTGGTAGAGTTTATAGTGATTAGTGTTTGGTTAGTTTAGAGTTTTGTTTGTAAAAATACGAGGATATAGTGGTTATATGTGTGTCAACAAATTGTTCTAGAATGTAACACACATGGTTAGGGTTTGTTCTGATTTTCCTTCTGTTCTGTGAATATATATGGTTATATATTCAGTTCTATAGGCCGTTGTGCAGACCAATTTAGTAATGTAAATTTATTAGTTTTCATATATGTTATATGTTTGCATCTGGATAACTATTTTCATATATATACAGAAATAACAAATCAACAAAAGATAGACTAGTGCTCTTTTTTTGTTGGGAGGTACACAGGGTCAGGAGCTTCCATATAATGTTATACTCTATGTTTTTTTTTAGAGTTTCACAATACAGAAACTCACATATAACGGTATATGTTTTACTTTATTGAATTGGTCCGCGCAGTGGTCTCACTGACTTACTCTGATAACCATATATGTTTATAACAGAGTTCAGTTCTTCACAGATAACCATATTTTTCAATTAAGGTGGCATAATGTTATTTGGTTTGTTATTATTTGTGCAGTTGTTCAAGGGGTGAAGAGAATTAAGTTACCTATGAAGTCGACAACGACAAAGGGAAAGAAGTCACAAGATCTCTTTTTTTTATTTTTTTTTTGGAGTTAATAAGGACAAGATCTCATGTATAACATTATAAGGTTATGAGATCTATTTTTTTTGTGTATTTATTTTTGTGACAAAAGTAATACATGTTCTTTGTTTGTTTTTGCATTGTAAACATATAAAATTTAACATATAACAGCTTATGTTTTATGTTCTGGCATTGTTATAAAAAAGATTTCAGAAGCTCATACATAATACATATATATGAGTTTTGGATAAAAACGTGTAATATTATATGTTCTTGTGTTGTAATAAGCTCATATAACGTTATCTGTGAAAATTGGACTCTGTTATAAACGTATATGGTTATCACAAACAAGCCAGTGAGGTCGCTGCGCGGACCAATTGAATAACATATATAATGTTATCTGTGCAACGATAGAGCGTGTGAGATCTAGAACGTAGAGATAGAGCTGTCAAAATTCTAAAAAATATAAAAAAAATAAAAAAAAGTCGGCAAGGACATTTTTGTCTTGTATTATTTCCTTTTTGGCTTGACAAGGGTCTAGTTTGGCAACACAAAAAATGAAAAAGAATAAAAATACTTTTTTTTTGTCTAAGCCAAACAAGGCCCTTGTCTGAGTGGACCTAGTGGATTACAAACTTGAGAGGTGGATTTAGTGGGTTACAAACATGCTATAGTGGACCTTAGACCAATTTTTTAATAAAGGGCTTTAAACAAAATTATTGTGATTTAACCATCTCGTTGTTGACTTGTCTATTTCAATTGTTTATTTTAAATACCAACTAATCATCGAATATCCCCCAAGTTATTCCTTTCTTTAGGTTCACAACATAGTAATCAATTCCCTAAATCTATATAGTTTTTTTTTTTTTTTTTCACAACGATAACATGTGATATTATAGATCCAAGAAACAGTACATGAAGAAACTCTATCCCTACACAAGGGATCAAGAAACCAAATAGGAGGGGACTCAGTTCAAAGACTATACCCAACTTCAACTAAACCAATCGCTCCAAACAGACGGAGCACTGCAGAAAACAACTAAAAACACCCACATAGGGGTGATAGAAGCCCCACAAATAGGGAGAACTCCCACACAGGGGACACCAAATAAAAGAACCAGAAAAAAGAGAAAAACAGGTAACGGAACCAAACGGACATATTTATTTAGCTTATATCAAGGTTTTATTCCATCGCTAGAACGATCCTGACATATTGTCAATACTAATTTGGTAAAAATGACGCGGACTAATGCTCTAGTGCCATCGTTCAATGGAATTGGCAAATCTACAAAGATCAGAGCCACAATTTGAATCGATTAAACAAAAGGTTGGAATTCTAACAATAATACATTGTCAAAAAGCCGTGTATTCTTTGTTCTAATCCATAATGATTATAATATCGGACAATGCCGTTATATATTATCGGCCAACTGGACACTGCTCGCCATATATTCGATAAAATGCCAAAACGAACATTTGTGTCATGGAACGCCATGATTTCTGGCTACTCGAATTGGGGAACGAGTCGGGTTTTATGTGTATGACTTAACTCATATTTGACCTGTTCATATTCAACTCATCCATTATTATCCATATTCAACCATGACCCATATTCAACCCGTCAAAACCCGCGCCAGCCACAACAGTAATAATAAGATAGAATTGGGTGATGGATACAAAGATGGTGTTCAGTTGTTGTGGTCGCAGTTAAATCCTATCCTGCGTAGAGAGTTTGGGACTTTGGGTCCAGGTTAGATTATGGTAGCGGACAAGAAAGAGAAGCAAATGGTTTATTGTCCTCAGAATTAGTCGAGATGCGCATAAGTTGGCCCGAACACCTGATTATAAACAAATAAATAAAGAAGAGTGGACCAGTGAGGATGGTTGGGGCTTGGGGGTTAAAGTTGTCACACTGCATTCATTGTCGTGGCACTAAAAAAGCTTTTCGTGGCATTAACGCCGTCCCTATACCAAAACGAAAATTTAAGAAGCATGTATCAGCCAATGAGGGTATACTACAAGATTGTGAAAATCAAAACTACCGTTGGCGCATCTGCGCGTCCGGTACGTTCAGCCACAAAATAAACAAACACAACCAAACACTCCCTCCTCATCCAATCAACGGGCTTCAAGTCCGGCAGTTTACTTATATAGACCACAGTAGAATAACAAACACAACTAGTCATGAGTTGGCCTATCCAGTTGTAGCGTCTCAGAGTTTTGTCCCAGAGCATGCTGTCTTTCGTCAACACAACTGCCAAGCAAAACAGAATGGAACAAATAACTGATGACATAGAAATTATGGAAGTGGGGGAGATGGGAAGTGGCAGCGAAAGGTCATCCTTGCTGCAGCAGCATCTTGCATCAAGTTTTCAAACTACTGCTGCAGCTACTTCGGATGGATGGAGTTCGACTGCTTCGAATAAATCGACTGCTTCTTCAGAAGGAAGGAGTTCGACTTCGACTATTTTCAATGGAAAGTGGTGGTTCAGTGAACATGGTAGAGGAGACCACGAATTCGAATATGCTGCTATCAAGACATTACCCCCGACGGTTCAACTAACAACATCCTTATCGTATCGCGACTACTTAAGCAGCGCAAAGGATGACAAGGGGAAGAACATAGCAGTGGTTGATATCAAAGAGCTTAGAGATGCAGAACGGCACTTGTTCGTCGACAACCTATTGAAGAAAATCGAAGATGACAACCACCGGTTGTTACGGAAAGTTAGCCAGAGACTAAACAGGTAATCCACTTTTTCTACAGCTTTAGTATGTAGAATTTCATACGCAATCAAACAGAGGTTGGCTTTAATTTGATGTATAATCTGCTATGACATAATGGAGTTGGCCTTTGCATTGTTAGGGTGGGTCTAGACTTCCCTACTGTGGAAGTGAGATTCAAGAACTTACGTGTAAAAGCAGAATATCTACCTCATGAGGAGTCAACACCTACTCTTTGGAATGTCCTAAAAGGCATTTGCTCAGTAAGTGCTTCTTTTTAGTACTTTTGATGATGAATGTGATTACTCATTAATTACTTGTGTTGAGGAATCTTAGTCTCACCTTTAATAACAGTAGCAAGGGTAAGAGTTTTAGTCTTAGTGTAACGATATCGGTATAATTAAATGATACATAGCAAGAATCAGGTGTAAAAGTCACGTTAAAAACCAAAATGACCAAAACCATTACCATTTGTCCATTTCACATACAAAATGACCAATATTCCGGTATAACTCTTATAAATGTCCAAAAAAAAAAAACCACTAGATTTACAAAATGGCAAAAACACCCTTAAGACCCTTACGTTGTAGAATTACCAAAATCTAACACATTCAAAATGACCAAAATACCCCTACATGTTAAATGATCAAATACCATTTCTTGTACAAAATGACCAATATCCCTACATCTATAAAATGACCAAAATAGCCCTATGGCCTTTGTGTTGTAAAATGACCAAAATACCTCTATAGCCCTTATGTTGTAAAGTGACCAAACTATGCCTAGATATACAAAACAGCTTTGCTAGAGGTACATATATCATGTACATATGTGTTTTTTACCCATCTTAGGTCCCAAAAAGTGATCCGAGCGGCTCATTTTGTTCAAATGGGTTGTTTGGGGCCGCTATGAAAAATAAACTCTATCTGAAACCGGTAAAGACATATATGAAGCATCCAATTTTTCTTCATAAGGTAGGCCTGGATTATGAAGCAAAGTTAGATGTTCTGTAAATATTTTTATTGATATTGGATTGAGTTTATTTTTTGCAGGAACCTTAAACAAACCATTTTGAATAAAATGAGTGGCTCATATCATTTTTTTAGGATCAGATATGGGTGCAAAACGCGTATGTACCCATCCAACCATTATTAAACTCCTAAAATCTTTATATAGACAAAACGATCAAATACCCCCCACCTGCCTCATACACCATAAAATGACGAAAATACCCTTCTATAGAGAAAATGACAAAAAAACCACTAAGAAATGGCCAAACAACCCTTGTATATATAAAATGACCAATATATCCCTATATGTAAAAGTACTCCAACACTCATAAATGCAAATCGACAAGTGTCATGTACCGTCTTACATTTTGACGAGTAACTCTGTCTTGATGTTCTAGAACCAGCAAACTAGATGATCCAAGGGTATTTGATTCATTGGGTATGTAGGGAAATTTTGGGTCATTTGGTATATAAATTTCGTAGTGTAAAATGACCGTACAAATTGGCAAACATCATGTTCAGTGTACCTAACTTGTTTAACTAGTTTGAATGTCTTTTTGTCCTGGAACCAGTCAAGCTTCTTCTCTAAGCTAATTGTCCAGTATTTTTTGTTAATACCTCAAGCCTAATAAGATGTATAATGTTGAACAGGTTTGTACACTCAATTGTCGGGCCACCAACACCAAAATTCTACATGATGTCCAAGGCATTCTCAAGCCTTCAAGGTTGATCTTTGAAATTCTTTTCCATGAAACTCTTCATCTGCATGCAGTTAGTTATTTGAAAACAGGAGTAATAGCTTTTTACTTAAAACTAAAATTCCTGCATCACTTACTTGTTTGGCAGGATGACACTACTACTTGGACCACCAGGATGTGGTAAAACTACTTTGTTAAAGGCAATTGCAGGCAAACTAGATCAATCTCTTAAGGTTTTCTGTTCCTTCCCTGTCAGATTAATAAACTGTCCACATTCACACATTGTTGTATAAAAAAGGAGTCTCTGACTCCCTATCGACCTAAGATAGTAACGAAAGCTAGGTATGCTTTCTTAGAAGTCAAATAGCTAAGAAACAAATTACTGTTCACTATTAAGAAATAAATCACTTAGCAATCCTCATGTGATTTTGATTTTAGGTCACTGGAGACATCTCCTACAACGGTTACAAGTTGAATGAATTTTTACCTCAGAAGACATCTGCTTATATAAGCCAATATGATGTTCACATCTCGGAAATGACTGTGAGGGAAACACTAGACTTCTCAGCATGTTGTCAAGGCATTGGAAGTGGGAGTGGTAAGTGAAGTTTCGCAAAAATCAATCATGATTCTTATGGTTTCGTAATGGATTGATCTCATGACAAATCTGTTCTGTTATGAAAGAAATCATGATGGAAATCATTAGAAGAGAGAAGGAAGCTGGAATTATCCCTGACCCAGTTTTAGACACATATATGAAGGTAAAGACCCGTGAATCAGCACAACACATGTTTGTGGTTTCCTACACTAAGAAAAGCAGACACGGCTTTGTCCTCATCCCTACTATCTATATTAAAAGCAAATTGTAATGACAGGCAACTGCTATTGAAGGATTAAACAAGACGCTTCGAACTGACTATATTTTGAAGGTAATTCTCTTCATAGGAATGAAGAATCACTCATCACTTAATAATCCTTGTTTAATCTATGATGCTTCAACAATGTTGCGGCAATTCAGATCCTCGGGCTGGAAAATAGTGCTGATACAATTGTGGGTGACGCAATGACAACAGGAATCTCAGGTGGCCAAAAGAGAAGGTTAACAACAGGTTGGTTAACAAGCAAATCTTTTTCTTTTTACTAGCAACTAGCGTAATATTCTCAAAAACATAGAGTGAAAGATACATAAGAGAAACGAGGGAACAAGAAATTCACAAAGGGGAAAATCTTGGAAGGGATAGAAGCAAAACCGAGCAATAATCCTAACTACAGATGACTAAACCCTCTTCACCGACTAAGAATCAAAATCAAATGAATTCCCTCAAAAGCAAGGAGAAATCAATGGTAAAAATGAACGCATTACCCACAGGAATTCAAGGTCAACAGACTGATCAAAAATCATATTGTTGGGCTCCAATCAAATAACCCAAAGTTAATCAGTACATTTTGGCACAAGAAGTCAATGCCACCCACATAAAATCCACCAACTGGAAATCCAACGTCATTCTAATGAAGCCAAAGAACATTGCAAGAACATGTGATTAAAAAGTTCCTCATTCCTCCAACATATCTATTGAGGACAAAGATACAATGTCCAATTTATTCACAGTGATCTATCTTTAAATGTATTCATTTACCAGGGGAAATGATTATTGGCCCGATAAAAGTCCTCCTCATGGATGAAATATCAAATGGATTAGACAGTTCAACGACTTTCCAGATTGTTACTTGTCTACAGCAATGGACACACGCCACAAGATCCACCACTCTACTCTCTCTTCTTCAACCAGCGCCCGAGATATTTGACCTCTTCGATGACCTCATCTTGATGGCAGAAGGAAAGATTGCATACCAAGGACCTCGTGATAATGTCATAGAGTTCTTTGAGCATTGTGGTTTCAGGTGCCCACCAAGAAAAGGCATTGCGGATTTTCTCCGAGAAGTATGTTTATATCTATTTATATGCCTATAATAGTTGATATGCAGGCATGTCACAATGAGTTTGTACATCTGTGCAGGTAGTTTCGAGAAAGGATCAAGAACAGTACTGGTATCATACAGACCAAGCTTATAATTACATCTCTATCAAAGATTTCAGAAATGAATTTAAGAAATTTCATGTGGGACGGAAGCTAGATAAAGAACTCTCTCAGGATTTTATCAGATCTGACTTCTACAAGAATGCTTTGTCATTCAACGTCTATTCTTTGAGGAAATGGGAACTATTCAAAGCATGCATGGCTAGAGAATGGCTTCTTATGAGGCGCAACTCATTTGTTCATGTAGTGAAATCTGCACAGGTAAGCAATAGTTTGTCAATGTTTTTCAGAAAATTTGTGCCAGGAATCGCCTGAGATCTAACAATGATAATCTGAAAGTTTTGTTCATGCAGCTGGTAGTCGTTGCCCTAATAACAATGACAACGTTTTACACACGGGTGAACATCGATTTGATCCAAGCAAATTACTTCATGGCTTCTCTATTTTATGCACTCATGAGACTTATGACCAACGGAATTACGGAATTGTCAATGACTATTTCCAGACTCGCTGTCTTCCATAAGCAAAGAGATATGTACTTTTATCCCGCATGGGCATATACCATTCCAACAGCTATTCTTAAAATCCCCTTTTCATTTGTCGATGCTTTTCTTTGGACGGCTCTTACCTATTATATCATTGGTTACAGTCCCGAACCAGAAAGGTGTGTTTTTCTAGGCCAATTCTTCAGCTACATAAACTGAGTAGTTCCCTCTTGACTGAATTGAAGTCATATATGACTGCACAGGTTCTTTCGCCAACTCATGATTCTTTTCCTTCTACATCAAGTATCAATATCATGGTTTCGCTTGGTTGCTTCTGTGTTCCCAAATCCATCCATTGCTACATCTTTTGCTCTCTTCTCCTTAGTAGCAATGAGCTGTTTTGGAGGATTCATAATCCCACAACGTAAGACCATTCAGTTATGGCTTTATCTTAACTTTTCTATAGGAATCAATGGACCCTAATGCTAACCTGGTCATTACAGCTTCTTTGCCTACTTGGCTGAAATGGGGCTTTTGGGTTTCTCCATTAGCTTATGCTGAAGTAGGTGCTTCTATAAATGAATTCTTGGCTCCAAGGTGGCAAAAGGTGATTCTAAAAATGTAAAAAAGTTGATAAACATAAGTTCATTTTCATTCGACTGCAATGCTCATCATTCTCCTTTTACAGGTTTCACCTTCAAATGCTACAATAGGGAATGAAGTTCTAATGGTGCATGGCCTGAACTATAGTGACTTCTTTTATTGGCTATCAGTAGGTGCATTGATTGGATTTTGGTTAATCTTTAACATTGGTTTCACAGTTTCATTGAGCTATTCAAAGCGTAAGTTTCTCGTTGCCACACATGTATGAGAAGAGTATGAAGGAAAATTTGTTCAATTCTTTTGATACTAACATTTATTAATTGAAAAAAAAAATTGTTTAGCCCCAGGAAAATCTAGAACTATTATTTCCCATAAAAAGTCCTTAGAAGAGCAGCTTCATTTTGCTTCTGCCAACGCTTCTGCAAAAGAGAAAAAGAAAGGTAACTGTCCACATTGTATACAACCATTAAGCTCCGTACCCTAATCTTTTCTTCACATGTTGCTTGCTTAAAGTGAGGGATATACCACTGAAAAATAACGTCAACAAGTTCAAGTCATTGTCGTAATGCAACAATAATAATGATTTGATAATTCCACAGGAGTGGTGTTATCTTTTGAGCCGATGACGATAACATTCAACAATGTGCAGTATTTTATCAACGCTCCTAAGGTAACTGCAATATCCAAGTGATAGTTAATTGCAACAACAGCTTGATGAATTCAATTGACCAAATGCCTCTACACATCTTCCAGAAAACAGGAGAACATGAATCCAAAACGGAACGGGTACAGCTTCTTAAAGATGTCACCGGAACATTTAGGGATGGAGTTCTTACAGCCTTAATGGGTGCTAGTGGAGCTGGTAAAACAACACTTATGGATGTCCTTTCTGGAAGGAAAACTGGCGGTATTATTGAAGGTGACATTAGAATTGGAGGTTATCCAAAAGTCCAAGATACCTATGCTAGGATATCTGGTTACTGTGAGCAAAGTGACATACATTCCCCACAGGTTACAATACACGAGTCATTGACATACTCAGCTTGGCTACGCTTGCCACCAGAAATTGATGAAAATACAAAATCAGTAAGTTAACTTTCTACTTGATAGTCACATGAAGTGGTGTTAAGAAAAGAGGGAAAAAAGTTCAACTCCCGAGATAAAGTCATACAATGCCTGCAAAGAGACATTAGATGAAAATTTTACTTTGATCTGCCCATGCAAATTCTTTGAAAAAAGCATCATGGTAACAGAAATCAACTTTTTATTTTTATTTTTTATCAAAATGTTGCTCATATCGCAAGATAATTTTGTATGAAACAGGAATTCGTTGCAGAGGTTTTGCACATGATGGAACTTGACGGCATTAAAGATGCCTTAGTTGGCTTTCCTGGTGTAAGTGGCATTTCAAATGAGCAGAGGAAGAGGTTAACCATAGCTGTAGAGCTTGTTTCTAATCCATCCATATTATTCATGGATGAACCTACTACCGGTCTAGATGCCAGAGCAGCTGCTATCATCATGCGTGTTGTAAAAAACATCGTCAATACAAGGAGGACAGTGGTGTGCACCATTCACCAGCCAAGTATTGACATATTCGAGGCATTTGATGAGGTAATTTACAGTGGATCTCAATGTAGATAACTTTTATGAAGTTCAGATAGAACAACCATACTAGTGCCCTCCAGAACAATCACTTCAATGTACCGACATGAAGAATGCTTAACAGGCGACCTACTTTTTATTGGATAAGAACATATTTCCTCTTTTCGGTACAGGAGAACAACATCCAAAGAAGAGTGATTAAGTTTTGAAGTTCCAACCTTTCCTAGGAGAGTACTGGAGTAATGCTGCTTAGCTTACATTGCCCAAACAATTTACTTCACCTAAGGTCTACAACAAACAATGCACAAGTGAAATATTGTAAGCCAAAAAAACCAAATATTTTAGGCCCAATACAGGAAAATGTTTCCAAGTAACTTTGTTCCACAAGACCAGGGTGATGCATACATGCAAAAGGTTAGCCGATCAAGTACTCTGTTTAAAGTGTGGGATCGCAAAATCTAGTTTAGCCGATCAATCTGTTGGATCGGTCTTTTATATCAACTAGCGTCGGGCTCAATACTGATCATCATATTCTATCAAAATTTAATGCCAATATTGTAGGATGTTGTTAAAGAACTTATTAAAATTTTATGTTGACTAATAAGGTCAAGGGCAAATTATAGTTACCCCCCTCTAACTATGCCTCGGAAACACTTACCCCCCTTTAACTTTTTTTTCTAACACTTAACCCCCTCAAACTAATGAAAATTCACACGGTCAAAACTTCAAACGGTCATAACTTCTTCGTCCAAAATCGAAAATATGCAAATTATATATCGATTTCGAGATCTTGAAGTCAGCTTTCTAATGACACCAAAATCACATCATGATTCAAAGCACATAGAAAGTTACGATTAAAAGAGTAAGGGCTAGTAGATAGAAAGACCATTTTGATCATAACTTTCTGTGTGTTTTGAATCGTGATGTGATTTTGATGTCATTAGAAAGCTGACTTCAAGATCTCGAAATCGATATATAATTTGCATATTTTCGATTTTGGATGAAGAAGTTATGACCATTTGAAGTTTTGACCGTGTAAATTTTCATTAGTTTGAGGGGGTTAAGTGTTAGAAAAAAAAGTTAGAGGGGGGTAAGTGTTTCCGAGGCATAGTTAGAGGGGGGTAACTATAATTTTCCCTAAGGTCAATTCTCTCAATCAACATCAATGGTCTTCATCATATTTGTCATATGTCTTTTTACTCATTAACCAACAAATACTTTAGGTGCACTAACTTTCTCCATAAGTAATTTAAGTTTCGTTCAACACTGTTATTTAATTTTTCATATTGCGTTTGTGGGGGCTCCGATCCGGTTGGTTCGAGACTTGTTCTTATCCTCCTTCTCACCCTGTAAAATGAGGCACGACTACAGACCACACCGGAGGTCCTCCGGAATGGTCCTCCGGTGCAAGAATCAGTAACTTCGCAGAGAGAAAAGAGGAAGCCAAGAGCTAGGGTTTTAGGATGACTGTATGTACCTCTTCCAAGGAGGCATAATGGTATATTTATTGGGATCCCTTAGCTTGGCCTCTAAGATTGCACCAACGCATGACACGCGTTGGCTGACATCACCCTCACGTCACATTTAGGGTTTTGTAACCGTCTGTTGGATGAGTTGGCACCCCCCCACGACGTAATAATCATCACGGTTATTATCTCCGAGCCTGGACCACCAAACCTGACCGGAGCCGAGCGTGGCGCCGACAGTGAACAGAACGACGATGTTGAGCGAACTTGGCTGGGAAGTGAGCTTCGGCTTCAAACCGTCGGCTCTACCGAGCCACGGGCTATCACGCTCGGCCTGGGCTGGGTGAAGAGGAATGACTTAGGATTTCGCTCGGCAGGGACAAGCTGCCTCGCTCGACCTGCTACAGCGTCCAAATACTTTTAACACTTGGGTGCCCACACGACCAAATTCGTATTTTGATTTGTTTAATATTTTCCATTTTCAAAAAAATGTAGTACTAAAATTTGGTACATTTTTGCTTATAACTTGATATTTCTTTTCTATTGTCGGCACTAAATCATTCATGTAAAGCAGAATACATGAAAATTTGCTGAAATTTGTGAATAAATAGATCATATAGTTTAACAAAGTACAATAAATTAGGCTCAATAAGTCTTCAAGCAAAGTAAAATAGTTAACTTATCGTGTTTTGTATGCAAAAAAATTTGTATACATTTTTGCCACCACTATGTTAATATCCTGCGGCCGCCACTAGTGGGTCCCAATACTATTGTAAAAAGATGTTAGTTACCATCTTTTTTTTCATAGTTACAACAAAACTAAATTTCGTGGGTCCTAGTATAGTTATAAAAAGTCAAATATTGTATCTTAAGTTTGATATTGAGGGGCCATTTAAAAAAAAAATATTTAATATTGAGGCCGTTCCACGAAACTTGACTAGTTGGTAGGTTCAAGTGTTGTGACGCTAATCTTAATGCTAAAATTTTGCAATGCGGGACCCACACCAATTTGGTAGCCTAGTAACGTGGTCTTTTACTATGTGCAGGAGAAACGCATGGTAGCCTAGTAATTTTCAAAAAAATCCCAACTGATTGAAAGAAGTAAACCATTCAATTGTTTAAGCATCTTTCTATAAGTATTCAAACAAACTGATTGGTAAACATTTGATGTTTCCTGCAGATAATATTGATGAAGAGAGGTGGACAAATAATATACTCTGGGGAGCTGGGAAAGCATTCAAACAAACTGATTGAGTACTTTGAGGTAGGGAAAATCAAACAAGGGTACAGTGCAGGTCTTTCAGCATTATCCACAACTATTCCAAACCTGATTCCTTCTTTTAGAAAAATGACATTGAACCCAATTCGTTTATCAGGCAAAATTGCAGGAAAAACAATTTCCATAACTGCTATTTAATCACAACCGAAGTATTATGATCGTCAAACAACTACATTACTTCTTGGCAGGCTATTCCTGGAGTGCCCAAAATTCGTGAGAATTACAACCCTGCAACATGGATGTTAGAGGTTACAAGTCCATCTGCAGAAGCTCAACTTGGTTTAAACTTTGCCCGTGTCTACGAAAAGTCTAGTCTATGTCGGTAAGCACAAGTGCATAATTGGTGGTTTGTTTGCCAGATTTGATACAAAAACATAAAATGCTACAGCCTAGCAATATCATTTGATTGGTTACATTACAAACGTGGAACTCAGGTTATTGCTTCGTTCTATGTAGGAACACCGAAGAACTCGTTCGAATCCTTAGCATACCAGCAAAAGGTTCAGCAGAACTATCTTTTTCTACAAGCTTTCCACAAAATGGATGGGAACAATTCAAAGCATGTCTCTGGAAACAAAATCTGTCCTATTGGAGGAGTCCTAAGTATAACATAGTGCGCTTGGTGTTTATTACCATGGTATCTTTGTGTTTGGGAGCAGTGTTTTGGCAGAAAGGAAGGGAAATGTAAGTTAGCATTTTTTTTTCCTTCTAATTCAGTTTGAGTTCATTATGGCATCTCAGGAAGTTCTGAGAAGACAGTCTTCGAATTATTTTTTCGTGTGTGTGGCTAAACTACCATACAATGATAAAATGGTCACTTAGTCAAACAGAAGTTTAGACCTTAACTCAATCCAGTTTACTTCAGATTCGCTGATCAAAGTATAATTGGTCTTTGTCGAGGCAGTGTTGCTACAGGAGAACTTATTCCACTCTCCTATAGCAATGCTCCATAGGCCGTTCCCATCACACATTAGTGTGGGGTCCACACATTGTGCGATGGAACCCACAACAATTTTTGGTGGGGAGGCTCTTAGAGCATTGCTCTAGAAGCATGGAATAGTTTTCGCTGCTACAGATACTCCACAAAGTACCGAATATTGTTCTCCACACTCGCTTGAAGTTAGAGACCCACAAAATGACTAGAATATGGAGCCTACACTGTGAAGTACTTCACTCAGTAATCAGTGTTTTGTGGAATATCTGTAGCTTTATTCTTCCCGAGGACTAGAAAGAGAATCGCAAGATGACAACGGCATGTTCAAATGATCACTCGTCATTGTATTCATACCACCAATATACCTTTTATACACCTAACCAAAATCTACAGAACCTAATCCATGCTTAGAAACTTCACGATAACATTAAAGAAAATGCTGCATCATACCTGTTTCACATACTGCACTTCTACATCCTGTAAGTTTCTTTCTGAAATTTCCAACACTACCAACTAGGCTGCTACTCCTAAGCTTCAAAAAAGACATATTGTACATCACAATGTCCTGACTGGTACCATCAACGCCCAATTCTTGAGCTATTGGATTTTGGAGTAGACCACCTAATCTCGCGCTAAAATGTTAAATCTTCTGCATTTTGACCGAGGAAACCATTATATTAAGCAGTAATATATAGCATTCAATATGGCTTGCACAAAATTATTATGTACTCCTTTATGACTCGGATTGACCTTTGCTTTATTTCAAATAAACTATGTGAAGTGCTAATATGATACTTGTTTTCCAGAAATAGCGAACAGGATTTGTTCAACATTGCAGGAGCAATATTCATTTTCCTACAATTCTTGGGAATAGGAAACTGCTCATCTGTTATATCATTTATAGCTACGGAACGCCCAGTTATGTACAGAGAGAGATTTGCTGGAATGTACTCCTCTTGGGCATATTCATTTGCACAGGTGCATAAATATTCATAAGCATGTGTATGATCAAAATCCAAAACATGAAAGAGTCACTAAGTTTTTACATCGGCTTACATTTCAGGTGACGATTGAGATTCCATATGTGTTCTTTCAAGCACTTTTATTCGTCCTACTCACATACCCAACCATAGGTTTCTACTGGTCAATCAGCAAGGTGCTTTGGTATATGTACATGATGTTTTGTACCATGTTGTACTTCACTTACATTGGCATGTTGCTTGTTGCGTCAACACCAAAAGTTCAACTCGCATCTATATTGGCCAGCTTCTGTTACACGATGACAAACTTGTTCGCTGGGTTCCTTGTGCCTGGACCGGTAAGACAATCTAACTCGATAATCTTTGTTGGCATTCATCCCTTTTCACAATCTCCATCACTTGAATACCTTTGAGCCAAACTTGATAAGAGCAAGACTCTATGACCATCCAACTTTGTGGATGGTACACTTGTCACCTGAGTACATGAAATTTACTTTCCCAACTGAGTGGGAAACTAAAGTTATCTTGAACTTGGAAGCAAATCAACATCAAGGGGTTTGGTCAAATGGGTATGAGAAAGCATATGAAGGGCTTGCCGCCAAAAAGTTGCAAGTTCGAATTCCATAAAGGCCAAGCATTCCAAATCTTGGAGCTACTGGAGGTTTGCTTGATTATTAACTTCAGGACCTCGAAAATAGTCGAAGATGCACACATGCTGGCCCCGACATCTAGTTATCAAAAGAAAAAATGAAAAAAAGAAAAAACTTGGAAGCAAATTGAAACACATTACTGCCATATGATATGACTGATTTTATTTTATTTTTCTTGCAGAACATTCCAAAATGGTGGGTTTGGTTTTACTGGATATGCCCAATGTCCTGGTCTCTAGAAGGCATTCTTACATCACAATACGGAGATATTGAGAGAGAAATAAGTGCATTTGGGGTACAAAAAGCACTCAATGCCTTCTTAGAAAGTTATTATGGGTATCATCTTCATCACTTAGGTGTTGCAGCATTAGTTCTTTTTGCTTTCCCACTTGTCTTCGCTACTTTATTTGCATATGCTATAGCGAAACTGAACTTTCAAAGGAGGTAAGAACACTGCCATTTTAGTTGAGGTACATGAATCAACATCACCAGTTTCAATCACAATTCACAAGATCAGCAGCGGTGGTGACAAAAGGAAATCCAAAGGAAGCGGTAAGGCGGCAAACCAAAGGAGTTTCCTCTTGATCGGCAGTGGTTAAGGTGTTTCTTGGTGGGGGTGGGTTCTCGAGAGCAGTAAGATTTTCAAGGTTCGCCCGAGCAATGTGAGCTTTTTGGGTACTGCTTGGGTTTTCAAGTTTGGCACAGGAAGCATATTGTGGACAGTATTTTTCATTCTTGTTGCTGTTTTATCGTCTTTAAAAGAATTGAGAGCCTGGGCGGCTGGGCGTTAGGATGAGTTTTCGCGAGTACAAATGTAGCAGAGTCTGTGTTTACTTTTCGAAACTCTCTCAATGGCTCGACGCATTTCTTTTCATTTCGTATCGATTTTATGAATGAAATTTTGTTTACCAATCAAAAGAAAAAACTGCTGTTATGAACTTCAACATTAAAAAGTGTATTCAGTATGGCGTTCCTGTGTATTGTAAATACAGACATGAATTATAAACTAATCAATTAAATTGATTGTAACGAATGAAGCATACTTCAATTTTTTTTCTTCACTATATACGTACAGTTGAGACCAAATAAACCCCATGGGACACCCCGAGTACCGTTCAATCTTGTATTCGCTATTGTATATATCAAAATAAAGACTAAACCTTTGTCTATATTTTTACATGAAGAACTTTTAATTTTATATGATGTTACCTTAAGGACTCTTGGCAACAATTTGTCAATCGATATCATTAGCCATCAAAGTCAAAAAGGAATTTAAATTATTAGTTTATTTGTCAATGAGATTTCACACTCACAATTGTGCATCAAATATTACCAATTCACAACTCAAGTCAAATCGAGCAATATTCTTGGTCCACTAAATAAATGAGTTACCATCTATGCATAATGAAATGAGTTTACACAAAGGTATGCACTGTGTTTGGTTTGCATTTTTTAACTTTTATTTTAGAAAGTTAATTGTGAATGCAAACTTTTTGTAAAGTAATGGGACTAAAAAGTAGGTACATGAATAAGTAGATGGTGGGTCCCTTGAAAAGCAAGGGGACCCAGGTTCTCTCTCTCTCCGAAATTGGAGAGGCAAAAAAAATTGGGTCCCAGGTAATACCAACTAAGTAAAGAGAGAGATGAGGTTGGGATGAAGTAATTGAAGAGAGAAAGAGATAAGGTTGGGAATAGACTTTTGGTCCAACTTAGGACTTGTTAGTCTTAGACGTGAGGTTTTTTTTTTTTTCCCCTTTCTAGTGAGAGAGTAAGAGAACTCACTCATCTTTGAAATGAGCCATCCAATCACATATTTTTACCTTTTAACTCAAAAATTTCAATTCAAAATTGTGAACCATATGCAGTGATGGTCATCTTCTTTCCGTGGGCGATGTCTTTGAATGGACTTACAGAGGAGATATGGATGCGTGGGCTGCTAAGATCATTCATTTATCGTTTTTGCGCCTGAGAGTGTTGCAAGTGAGTCATCATCTTCTAAAAAATTGTTTGCAAAAGTTATAAGGAACAACATTCCACAGGTTGCAAACGTCCCTATTTTCTGAGCTAGGCTTTATGTTCTTCCAAGAAAGAAAGCAGGGATAGCAGTGCTAATCAACAAACCAAGAGATGAGGGATCTACTGATCTTTGTTGGAATAGCCTTTCTATTTCTTTCACCCCAAACATGATACAAAGCTGCAGCCAAAGAGATTTTTAAGATTGAGTTTCTGAAACCTTTACCCTTAATTGTGCAGAATAAAACCAAGTTATCTCTCATCTTTCCAACTTTTAGGCCCCTCTCCCCTCCCGCCTTGCAAGGAAAGAAGTAGGATTTGGAACCATGCATGCCATGGACTGACCCATAATTGAACGTTGATCTGTTAAGCCCATAATTGAACGTTGATCTGTACTTAATGAATTTGTGGAGCAATAATTGACGGTGTTAAGCGGAGATAAAACCGGAAGATATCGATAGATGGAAGTGAGTATAAGAACGTAATCCAATCAAAGATCTAGTCTAATTAATTTTGTCGATTTGCATATCGTTCTAAGCATTCTAGTCGTACTTTTAGGTGGAAAAAAAAAAGATTGGAATACTGTTACGGGCTCTTTGCTGGCCGTTACACGACTAAAAAGGACTTTCAGCTGATGTAGTTTAAGATGGTCCACTGTCAAATTTACTAGTTCAGGGATAATATGAAAACGTATGAAAGTTTGGGGATGCAAGATGTAATTAATCCCAGTCGTTATCCCCGGGCACAAAGAAGAGAGTCAGGCCACCATCCGATCAGTCCGGCGACGCTGACTACGACGATAAGACTCCGATTCCGATTCCGGTAAGATGCGAAAAAAATAGGGTTTTGTTTATACTGTAATTGCATTTGGTTTTGCTTTGGATTTGGATTTTTTCGACTCCATTTGAATTTTCACAAAAAGAAGAGAATTTTGTTCTTATTTTACCCTACCATTTGGCATCTTATTATAGACTTATACAAACCGTTGCATTGGTTTTTTTTTTTTTCGCTTTTCATATGCTCGATTCTTTGTGTTCTTGATGGCAGTACAGAGAGAAGGCTTTAATCTCCCTTATATTCATGCCCTGTGTATTCCAAGATTACGCTATGTAGAGTGAATTTTTTTTGCATCTTCTAGAACAATTCACTGTGTCCATTGTTCATCCCATCGACAGGCGACAATAGTAGTTTTTCCAACTGTTGCACGCTCATCTACCCCAATTCCGGCAATTCCCAAACCCCAACATATCGGTTCGGTTTCAGACTTCAGGAAGTTTTTTGGGGTAATGAGTTGAGAGAGATAGATAGAGAAATGAGAGTAATAATTAAAGAAAAGTTTTATTGGAGACCGTGCGCAGAGAGAAAAGGTTGGGTCTAGAGACCCAAAACGAACGTGGTCATATTCATCAATTTCTAATACGATTTGCCCCCGTTAAAAACTCATATTCACATGTTTGTAAGACAATATCCGAACTAGGAATTTCTACTGAAAACATAGGAAGAAAATTATCACATTTCCCTCTCTGCCATCTTCCAAGCACATTCAAGCTTTTTATACAAATATGTTGTTATCTATCATTTAAGCGACCTTCAGCAGTTGGGATTACGGGTTATCGACCTGATTATGTTTACATGCAGTTGGGATTACGGGTTATCGACCTGATTATGTTTACATGTATTGGTGAATACTTTTCATTGCCTTTGAATAAAAATCTGTTCATGGGTTGAAAACATGATTTTATGGGCTTGGGGTGGACCAAGAACAAGCAATGCTTGGATGGTGTGAGTCGTGCAAGAATTTAATTCATTCCCTTAGTATTGTGTCCTGTTTTTTTAAGCTTCGTGAGTACCATTTGTTGATTTTTTTTATGCCAAGGTTTTGCTTCTTTGGTGTTTACTTTTTGGACAGTGTTTCTGTTGCTATATCTTGCCAACAAACCCCTCGAATCATTTCCTTGTATTAGTATGTGGTCTTATATTCAAGTTAATGATAGTATGATACTTTTTCTTTCTTCGTTCTAAACAAGATATTATTCATGGTATGTTGGAAGTTTTTCTTAGGCACGCCTCTAAGCAAAATCTTCGCTCTGCCACTGAGTATTAGAAATGCTTGGTTAGAATAATTTAGCTAGTTGAGGTAAGCCTATTGGACGCGTATAGGTCAAATAATGTCCCTTTACAATCATATATCCCTACTGTGGGAGGTAGGTAGGAGTGGGAAGAGTACCTGAGGTCACCCTCTGGGTATATGGCAGTTGCTACGATGGTGCTCGAGACCACCGGAGGGTGATGAGCTTGCCTCCGGCAAGCTCTGACTTGACCGGTCCTAGAGAGAGAGGGGACGTTGACCGCCACCTGACATCTCGGAAGAAGTATCATACCTACCTCCTGGCACCTCGGAGCCCGTATCACGCCTACCACCAGACTTGGCAGGTATTGTGGGTCTCCATGTATCACCAAAACAGCCTCTGCCGGTTCCTTGGTTACGGGCTCCAATGCCTGACTTGGGACTAAAAGAGGAAAGTAGGTCAACCTTCACTTTGCCCACCAATGGGGAGGAGCCTCACACCTGGCTCTCCCGCATCCCCAAGGCTCATATAAAAGACAAGCATTCAACAAGCATTAAAGACAATCCTATCTACCATCAACTCTCCGGTCGACACCGACTCTCCACTGCCATCCCTCTCTCTCTCTAAGTCCGGTCAAGTCAGAGCTTGCCGGAGGCAAGCTCATCACCCTTGACGAACCCTTCGCTCTAGCCTCCAAGCCACATTCCTCCTTAGGTCCCGAGCGAGGTGCCTAGGCCCTGCTCCCGGCCTAGGGTGGTGTATAGAGTCGCCTTTAAGCATTTGTGAAGTCTTCGAAATGTTAAGTAGGAGGTGAGGTGCCCGGAGGTGACCTCACTCCTCCGTGGGTGGAGAGTTCTTGGAGGACGCCTTGCTCCTCCTGAGGCGGAGTTCTTGGAGGAGGGCATGCTCCTCCTGGAGGTGAACTTGTGGAGGAGGCCTTGCTTCGGCGGAGGCAAGGCTCGTGGAGGAGGCCTTACTCCTCCTGGAGGTCAAGCTTGTGGAGGAGGCCTTGCTTCGGCGGAGGCAAGGCTCATGGAAGAAGCCTCGCTCCTCCCGGAGGTGAACTTTGTGGAGGAGGGCATGCTCCTCCTGGAGGTGAGCTTGTGGAGGAGGGTATCCTCCTCCTGGAGGTGGACTTTGTGGAGGAGGCCTTGCTTCGGCAGAGGCAAGGCTCA
>BPLS01000173.1:1081673-1100642 GCA_019656275.1 Rhododendron kiyosumense | reverse complement strand
TGGAGGAGGCCTCGCTCCTCCCGGAGGTGAACTTTGTGGAGGAGGCCTTGCTTCGGCAGAGGCAAGGCTCGTGGAGGAGGCCTCGCTCCTCCCGGAGGTGAACTTTGTGGAGGAGGCCTTGCTCCTCCAGGAGATGGTCATCGGCGAAGTTCTTGGAAAAGGTGCATCCGATTGCCAAATATATCGTATACCCACACCTACATTTTTATTTTTTGTTTTCATGATGTTACAAATGTGTAAAACTATTAAGCAATTGGACAATGCAATCAGTGTAGACACCCCAATCTGGGCTTCCAGATTAGTTTACTTACGGTATTTGATTCCCCGATGATGAAACGGATCAAGAACATCCCGAGAATGATAAGTGCTTGAGCTTTGAGTGTTTGCAAAACCCTTGAACCTAACCTAATCCTAAGCCACTTCAAAAAACCAAAAACCCTACTAGCACGCGTTGGTTGAGGATCAGCGTGCGCAGATCAAATTGACAGGTGTTGGTCAACAGTCAAAGCTTGGCCTTTGACCAACACGTGTGTTGGTTTGACTTGCGCGCGCGGGTCAAACTGCTAGGTGTGGTCAATAGTCAAAGCTTGACCGTTGACCCACGTGCGGGTAGGTATGACTCACGCGCGCCGGACCAGATCTATTCCTATCACCTTTATAGGTTGGTAAGCTTAACCACCAAGCAACCTCAGCCAGATCTCGTGGATTGGCTGAGCTCCTCTCTTCGCACCATATCTACCTTCCTCTCTCCCTATATATACCCCCCATGGTTCTTCCATTAAAAGGGTTCAAAAAAAAGAGATACAAACTTCAAAAGGGTTACACCAATCTTGTTTCTTCTTTCCAAAAAAAAAAGAAATACATTCTCAAGAACATAGCTTGTTCAAACACCTCAATCAAACCTCAAAGCTCAAATACTCTTTCAAACCCAAAACCGAAGGTACAGCATACCTACTGTTTTTCTGTTCTGATCCCTGAAGGGGGCTAGTAAGGCCAAGGCTGGTAATCAATGCTAGTCCTAGCCCTAAAGCTGGCAAGGTTTCAAAAACTGTCATGGTAGGAACTAGCGCGCGTAGGTCATCTGTACACGCGCGCAGGTCTGCGCGGGGTTTGGTGTTCTACTGTTTTATGCTTTTCTTTGTATATAGATCACTGTGAGCATGTAAATAACCAGTTTACTGGTTTCTTTTGTTAGAAATGCTAGCTATATTTCAATATGCTTACATGTTGCTATGGAGTATCTCTGGGATCATTCTGGACCTGTCCCAGAACCCAGAAACATATAAAACTAAACACTGGTTTGAGAGCTCAAACCAGCGCGCGCCTATGGGTTATCCGCGCGCACGGGTCCACCTTTGGCCAGTGAGTGGCCTTTGCATGGGTAACTTGGCCTTAGGCCTCTGTTTTGTCCCCACACTGTTTATGGGGTGTTTTGTTAATTTGTAGGGCTTTTCAGCCTTTAAACTGCTTATCAACTGCTATAGAATGCTTGGTTTGTCTTGGGTGTACACTGGTCATTTCCAGAGCTCAGAGGGTTTAAGAATGAGAGCTGTGGGTTTGAGCTCACTGGCGCACACGTGTCTTGTAGTTACGCGCGCAGGTGTAAACAGCATGCAGTGACTTGTTCAGTACATGCTGGTTTCTTCCTGCGCACATCACTCCAAAACAGGGGCCTCCCAGTTTGTTTAAACTCCCACATGAGTCTGTTCTCATCCTATACTAACTGCTTTCTCATCCATGCTATCAATCACATCCTGCAAAATGTTACAGCTTTAACCCCATTAAACTGTTCCCCGCCCCTAAATGGCTAAAGAATTGATTAATCAAATAGAATCGCAAAAAAATATTTTCGCAAATGCCTAAGTAGAGACCGATCTCCGGATTGGGCGAGAGGGGTGCCTTAAAACCCTTCCCCTTTCGTAACCTGGCTCCCGAATCCAAATATGGTTATGATGGACTGGTTCCTTCACTTTTTCAAATCAAACAGCGCAGCGAGCGTTTCAAATACGGTTCCTTGGGTGTCGGACCTTCAAACCCGAGTGGCGACTTTGTATTTACGAGCGTTCGTCCAGCTTAACGCTCCCTCGATCCGGCATTTAGAATCCTTTCTAAAGGGCACGTTGCCCATAATCAGGTAATTGTTTTGATGAAGGATATTGCATTTAATGGACTAAGCTTAGTTTGCAGGCTCATAGATCTTCTAAGACACATATGGATGACAAGGGAGAAATGCTAGAAGAATGCTGATCTTTTTCTTTTCTTTTTTTGGGTTGTAGGTCAATATTGCCATCATGCAAGCATCTGACTTTAGAAAGTTTTTTTCATGAGGTCTCCTTGAGACTACAATCGAATACATCATTTACGGTGCAGCACTTGGAGCAAGCTATAATTAAGGATTAATCCGTGTTGCTCTGTTCCCGCCTCTGACTTTTTGCAGGTCTTTCGAGACAGAACAGTACTCAAGGTGTACCATGGGGTTTATTTGGTCTCAACTGTACATGTACTAGAGAAAAATATTTTTGGAGTATGCTACATTTGTTAAAATCAGTTTTAAGTCATCAGTTTGTAGTTTTGCGCCACCTATATAATTTACATGTATACAGTAGTAACTGAACTTTTTATTGATTAAGTTCATCACAACTTTAAGGGTACCGGTTGTTTTTACCTCCTCTGAAAGTTCAATTTTGCTATAGCATAGGCAAAACCAGTAGCAAAGACAAGTGGGAAAGCAGAAATAACTAATGCTACAACACCTAACAGATGATGATTTTGATACCCATAATAACTTTGTAAGAAGGCATTGATTGCTTTTTGTTCCCCAAATATTGTTACTTCCTTCTCTATATCTCCATATTGTGAAGTAAGAAGGCCTTGTAGAGACCAGGCTGTTGGGCATATCCAGTAGCACCAAACCCACCATTTTGGTATGCTCTGCAAGAAAAATAAAATTACATCAGTTAGATCATTGCAACAATCTGTTTATTATTTGCTTCATAGTTCAAGATGATTTTAGTTTCTCACTCGCACTTGGGAAAGTACATTATAATATTATATTTATTCAGGTAACTAGTTTTCTCACCACAAGCTCTGATCATTTTGGATAATATGTATTTGCATGATGCAGATTGTTAATAAGTGATGAATGCCACAATGATGAGGATCAACTGAGTTAGATTGTTTTACCGGTCCTGGCATGAGGAACCCAGAGAACAAAGCCATCATGGTGTAACAGAAGCTGGCCAAGATAGACGCAACTTGGACATTCGGTGTCAATGCAACCAGCAACATGCCAAGGTAAGTGAAGTACAGCATGGAGAAAAACATTATGTACACGTTCCAAATCAACTTGTTGATTGCCCAGTAGAAACCTATGGCTGGGTATGTGATAATGACGAATAAAACTGCTTGAAGGAACACATATGGAATCTCAATCGTCATCTGAAACATAAGAAGAAGTTACAAAAAGACCTAGCGACATTTTTATTGTTTGGATTTTGATCATACATGTATTGTGAATATTTATGAACCTGTGCAAAGGAGTATGCCCAAGAGGAGTACATTCCTGCAAATCTCTCTCTGTACAAGTTTGAGCGTTCTCTAGCTATAAAAGGTATAACAGATGAACAGTTTCCTATTCCCAATAAGAATATGGATATGAATATTGATCCTGCCATGTTGAACAAATCCTGTTCGCCGTTTCTTGAGAACAAGTATCATATTAGCACTTCATATATTGAAATGAAATGAAGTCAAAGGTCAATCTGAGTGATAAACTACTTAAATAGCATTTTGGAACCCATATTGAATTCTATATATTACTACTTAATATAGTGCAACAGATTTCTGTGCTATTTGTTTTCTTGGTCAAAATGCAGTAGATATATTTGTTCTATGTGAGATTGTGAGGTCAATTTTTCCCTCGTGCATTACATAATGGGGACAAATGGCTGGTTTGGTTTTATGATCTATTGTAAAAATAAATATCTACTGTTAAAGCATCTAACTCCAAACCAATTGGCAAGGAGTGGAGAGGCCGCCCAGACTCATATACTAGTTTTGGAGGAGATAATTAACTGATGTGAGACAAACTCCAACACTCCCCTGCACGTGTGACTCCCCAACTCGCACATGGAGAGGTAAACAAATTATCCATAACACTTGGATCACAACAAACAACGGTGCACTGTATGGCACAAACAAGGGGGGACAAATTCTCCAAACCCTAGCTCTGATACCATGTTAAAGCATCCAACTCCAAACCAATTGGCAAGGAGTGGAGAGGCCGCCCAAGCTCATATACTAGTTTTGGAAGAGATAATTAACCGATGTGGGACAAACTCCAATGTCTACTATTTCCTTTGAAGTAAAATTACAACCAACCAATTTGCATGGGAAAGATTATATGTTACTAGTTCTGTTCTCCATTTTATGTTATAGTTACTACGAAATAGGATTCGACATATTTACACTTTAGCACAATACCTATGTTTTTTATTGCTCGAGATTAGGTGGTCCAGACTCCAGAATCAAAATGCTCAGGTATGGTAATAGGTAGGACCTTGTGGTGTGAATAAGATTTTTCGCATAATTTGGTAGGCATCCTACATCTGATATTAATTTGACGTGGTTGCACTCAGCATTGCATGTATAGTTTGGTCGAATTGTTGATATAGGCGTGCAATCGGTGAAACAAGTATTTTCTGATGATGCATTTTTATGTTATCCTGATGTTTCTAAGCCCGGTATATTGGTATGAATACAATGATGAATGATCTCTTGGTCATGTATTTGTTTACTTGTGACGCTCTTTCTAGTTCTCGAGAAAAATAAAGCTACAGTTAAAGTACTTCACAGTGTACTTCACTAGGAGGCTCTACCCCCTTGTGATTTTTCTGCATCATCATGCGAGTGTGGAGTATGGTATTCGATGTCTTGTGGCGTATCTGTAGCAACTAGAATTTATTCCATTTTCCTAGAGCAATGCTCCAGGGGTACTCCCCTCCGCACATTGGTGTGGGATCCATGATCCATCCCAAATTGTGTGAACCCCGCATTAATGTGTGGTTTGCAAGGTGCAGCATTGCTCCAAGAGGATGGAATAATCTCTCCTGTAGCAACACTGCCTCGAGAAAGACCAATTATACGGGTCAACTGCTCGGATAAACATTGTCATGTTATAAACAAATGAACACATGATATTTTACCTGAGTTAGTGCTTAACTTAAGTTCCTTTTAAGCCTTCTGCTTAGGTGGTCAGCTGATGTAAAACCAGTCTTAGTGACTAAGTGAGCATTTTATCATTGTATGGTACTTCAGCCACACACAATAAAAACTGCCTTCTCAGACTTTCTGAGATGCCATAATGAACTCAACTGAATTGGAAGAAGAAAAAATTGCTGACTTACATTTCCCTTCCTTTTTGCCAAAGAACTGCTCCCAGAAACAAAGATATCATGGTAATAAACACCAGGCGCACTAAGTTATACTCAGGACTCCTCCAATAGGACAGGTGTTGTTTCCAGAGGCATGGTTTGAATTGTTCCCACCCATTTTGTGTAAAGCTTGTAGAAAAATGTAGTTCTGCTGAACCTTCTGCTGGTATGCTTAAATTTCTAACAAGTTCTTTGGTTTCCCTAAATAGAATCGAGCAGTAACATGAGTTCCTTGTTTGTAATGTAACCAACTAGATATCATTGCATATGTTGTAGCATTGGATATGTTCTTATATCAAATCTGGCAAAAAAACACCAATTATGCACTTGTGCTTACTGATATAGATTAGACTCTTCGTAGAGACAGGCAAAGTCTAAACCAAGTTGAGCTTCTGCAGATGGACTTGTAACCTCTAACATCCATGTTGCTGGGTTGTAGTTTTCTCGAATTTTGGGCACTCCAGAAATACCCTGCCAAAGTAATGTAGTTGTTTGACGATCATAACACTTCGGTCATTAATAAATATCAGTGATGGAACACTAGCACGTGGTGTTGTTTTTTCCACTTTTGCCTCGTAAATGAATTGGGTTGCAATATCATTTTTTTCTGAAGGAATGAATCAGCTTTGGAAGAGGAGAATGCTGAAAGACCAGCTTTGGAAGAGGAGAATGCTGAAAGACCTGCACTGTACTCTTGCTTGGTTTAACCTACCTCAAAATACTCAATCAGTTTACTTGAATGCTTTCCCAACTCCCCTAAGAAAATTATTTGCCCACCTCTCTTCATTAACATTATCTGCAAGAAACATCAAATGCTTACCAGTGATTTCAGGAATATACAAGAAAGAGGTCTAAACAATTGATCGGTTTAGTACTTTCAATCAGCTGGGGATTTTTTTACAATCACTAGTCTACTAAAAGTAAAAGAGGCAGTTGATTTTCTCCTGCACACATTAAAAAACTATGATGCCCTTTTCTTCATTAAATAGGGTGGGAGGTGTGGGACCCGCATTGTTAAAGTTACAGCTTAATGTTAAATTTAGCGTCACAATACGACCCACCAATTAGTCAACTTTTGTGGGACCCTGAATATTAAACTTTAGATACAATATTGATTTTTGTATAGAAAGAGTAGATGCAATATGAAAGACTAGATGGTGGAAACCACTAACATTTATGGATAATAACATTAGGACTTGCGAAATTTAATTTGGTGTTTACTTCGAGGAAGTAGATGATGTAAGCAACCGACATAGATAATGGAAGAGATTAAAAAATCAAAATACGAGACCGGTCTTGGGGGCACCCTAGTGGTAAAGCATTTAGATGCAATATGAAAAATTAGAAGAAAAAAAAGCATCATGGAGAAAGTTAGAGCACCTACAATATTTGTTGGTTCATTAGTAAAAAGGAAAATTACAAATATCATGGATGCTCATTGACCTTATTGGTCAGCAGAAATAGTGATATCTTGTTTTAAATATTCGTATATGTAACATTTGCGTCAAAATTGTGATAGCATATGGTGACCACTATAGAGCATGGGCTCTGCATCTGCTCAACGTTAGTTGATCGTGTAAAAGCCGATCTAAGAGATTGATTAGGTGAACTAGATTTTGTGATCCCACGTTTTTTACCGTAGTGCTTTTCAGTTAGTCCACAATGAGGAACTTTTTGCATGCAAGCATCACCTAGTTTGTGTGAAACAATTTTCCACTTCAAGGGCTTAAATTTTTTTTCGTAATCATATATTATATTTTGCTTCTATATCGTTCATCATTGACGTTAGGTGTCCATGCAAATGGCATGTAGGCAGGCTAAATTGCATTACTCCAATTCTCTCGTTGGCAGGCTTAATGTTCTTCTCTTGTAGAACCTCCAAAAGGAAATATGTTCTTATCTAATAAAAAAAGGTTGCATGTTAAGCATTCTTGAGGTGTTTGTGCGCTAAATTGACTGTTTTATTGGAGTGCATTAGTATGGTTGTTCTATCAGGATTCAGTAAAAGGTATGTGTATTCAGATTCATTGTCAATTACCTCATCAAATGCCTCGAATATGTCAATACTTGGCTGGTGAATGGTGCACACTACTGTCCTTCTTGTATTGGCAATGTTTTTTACTACCCGCATGATGATAGCAGCTGCCCTGGCATCTAGACCAGTAGTAGGTTCATCCATGAATAATATGGATGGATTAGAAACAAGCTCTACCGCAATTGTTAACCTCTTCCGCTGCTCATTTGAAATGCCACTTACACCAGGAAAGCCAACTATAGCATCTTTAAGGCCGTCTAGTTCCATCATTTGCAAAACCTCTACAACAAATTCCTTTTTCATAAAATTTGTTCTGGCATATGAGAAACATTCTGATACAACAAAACAGTTAGTTTCTATTACCATGATGCTTTTTCCAAAAAACTTGTGTATAATTTGTTCCCTCTTTTCTTGACACCTCTTCATGTGACTATCAAGTAGAAAGTCATCTTACTGATTTTGTATTTCGATCAATTTCTGGTGGCAAGCGTAGCCAAGCTGAGTATGTCAATGACTCCAGTATTGTAATTTGTGGCGAATGTATGTCACTTTGCTCGCAGTAACCAGATATCCTGACGTAGGTATCTTGGACTTTTGGGTAACCTCCAATTCTAATATCACCTTCTATAATACCGCAAGTTTTCCTTCCAGAAAGGACATCCATAAGTGTTGTTTTACCAGCTCCACTAGCACCCATTAAAGCTGTAAGAACTCCAGCCCTAAAAGTTCCAGTGACATCTTTAAGTAGTTGTAGCCGTTCTGTTTCAAAACCTGGTTCTCCCTTTTTCTGGAAGATGTATGGAGGCATTTGGTGAGTTGACTTCATCAAACTGCCATAGCAATTAACTATAACTTGAATATTGCAGTTACCTTTGGAGTGTTGATAAAATATTGCACATTTTTGAATGTTATTGTCATTGGCTCAAATGAGAACACAACTCCTGCGGAATTAATCAAATATTTATTGTTGTTGCATTACACCAATGATTTGGACTCGTTGCCGTTATTTTCTAGTGGTATACCCTTCACTTTCAGCAAGCAATTGTTGAAGAAAAGATAAGGGTGTGGAGCTTAATGGTAGTAAACAATGGCTACCTGGTTTTTTTGCCTTTGTAGGAGTGTTGGAAGGATCAAGATGAGGCTGCTCTTCTGAGGGCTTTTTATGGGAAATTATAGTCCGACATTTTCCTGGGGCTGAACAATTTATATTTCAACAAATACAGGTTAGTATCAAAAGAATTGAATTTATTTTCATATTCTTCAAGTAGATGTGTGGCAAGGAGAAACTTACGTTTTGAATAGCTCAGTGCAAGTGTGAAACCAATATTAAAGATTAACCAAAATCCAATCAATGCAGCTATTGATATCCAATAAAAGAAGTCACTATAGTTCAGGCCATACTCCACTAGAACTACCTTCCCTATTGTAGCATTTGAAGGTGAAACCTGTAGAGGAGAATGATGAGCATCGCAGTCTAATGAAAATGAACTCCTTTTCGGAATTTTGTTACCTTTTAAGTCTCACCTTTTGCCACCTTGGAGCCAAGAATTCATTTACAGAAGCACCTATTTCAGCATAAGCTAATGGAGAAACCCAAAAGCCCCATTTCAGCCAAGTAGGCAAAGATGCTACAATAACGACACACTAACCAGGTTAGCACAAGTGTCCATTGATTCCTATGGACAAGTTTAGTTAAAAGTCATAATTGTGTGGTCTTACATTGTGGGATTAGGAATCCTCCAAAATAGAACATTACTGCTATGGAGAAGAGAGCATAAGATACAGCAACGGATGGATTCCGGAAGACAGAAGCAACCAAGCGAAACCATGATATTGATACTTGATGTAGAAGGAAAAGAATAAAGAATTGGCGGAAGAACCTGTGCAGTCATATGACATCAATTCAGTGAAGAGGAACTATTGCGTTTACGTAGCTGAAGAGTTGGCCTGGAAAAGTGCACCTTTCTGGTTCAGGACTGTAACCAATGACATAATAGGTAAGAGCCGTCCAAAGAAAAGCATCTACAAATGAATATGGAATTTTAAGAATAGCCGCCGGAATGGAATATGCCCATGCAGGATAAAAGTATATATCTCTTTGCTTATAGAAGACAGGAAGTCTTGAAAGAGTCATTGCCAATTCCGGAATTCCGTTGGTCGTAATTCTCATTAGTGCAAAAAACAAAGAACCCATGAAGTAATTTGCTCCATCCACATCGATGTCCATCCTTGATTGTAAAAAAGTTGTCATTGCTATTAGAGCAACGACTATGAGCTGCATGAACAAAACATCCAGATTGGAGCGTTGTTTAGTCCTCAGGCCATTAGCGGCACAAACTTTAAGACATGGACAAATGTAACACTTACCTGCACAGATCTGACTACATAAACAAAGGAGTTGCGCCTCATAAGAAGCCCCTCTCTTGCCATGCATGCTTTCAAGAGCTCCCATTTCCTCAAAGAATAGATGTTGAATGACAAAGCCTTCTTGTAGAAGTCAGATCTTATGAAATCCTGAGAGAGTTGTTCATCTAGCTTCTGTCCCACATGAAATTTCTTAAATGTCATTTCAAAATCTTCCACAGAGACGTAAGTGTAAGTTTGGTTCGTCGGATACCAGTACTGTCCTTGATCCTTTCTGGAAACTACCTGCATAGATGTAGAAATTCATGGTGACATCTTTATTCATCAGCTACTATGGACATATTAATCAATGTATACCTACTTCTTGGAGGAAATCTGCAATGCCTTTTCTTGGTGGGCACCTGAAACCACAATGCTCAAAGAACTCCACAACACAATCACAAGGTCCTTGGTATGCAATCTTTCCTTCTGCCATCAAAATGATGTCATCAAAGAGGTCAAATACCTCAGGCTCTGGTTGAAGAAGAGAGAGCACAATGGTGGATCCTGTGGTGTGTGTCCATTGCTGAAAACATGTTACAATCTGGAAAGTCGTTGCACTATCTAATCCAGTTGATATCTCATCCATGAGGAGGACTTTTGACGGGCCGATAATCATTTCCCCTGGTAGATAAGGATACATGCAAGGATAAATTACTATGCCGTAATGGGAGGTTGTATCTTTGTCCTCAATGGAGCACCATTTGTAGAAGGAATGAGGAATCTTTTAATCACTTGTTGTTGCATTGCCCTTTGGCTTCATCGTTATGGCGTTGGTTGTTTCCACTTGGTGGATGTTACGTGGGTGTTACTGACTTCTTGTGCCTAAATACTGTTGATCAACTTTTGTGTTATTTGATTGGAATGTTACAAAGTGGTTTTTGAGGGCAAGTTTGATGACCTTGAATTCCAATGGGTAATGTGTCCTTTAAGGGAATTCGTTAGGTTTTGATTGTTAGTAATTGGAGCAGGGTTTGTGAGTTGAAGTTAGAGGTATGGCTCAGTTATGCTTCTATTCATACGTAGATTTTACCCTTAGTGATCTTCTTGTTCCCTAGGTCTCTCGTGTATCTTTTTCTTTCTGTTATCAAGAATATTATCCTCATTGTCGGTAACCAAAAAAAAAGGTGCCTGTTTACCCAACCTGTTGTTAACCTTCTCTTTTGGCCGCCTGAGATTCCAGTTCTCATTGCATCACCCGCAATTATATCAGCACAATTATCCAGCCCGAGAATCTGAATTGCCACAAGATTGTAGAAGCATAGTAGATTAAACAAGGATTACAAAGTGGTTAGTGACTTCTTTTTTCCTGAACATAATTACCTTCAAAGTATAGTCAGTTCGAAGCGTCTTGTTTAATCCTTCGATAGTGGTAGCCTGTCAGTACAATTCACTTCTAATTTAGTCAGCAGAGATGAGGACAAATCTGTCTCTGCTTTTGCACTGTAGTAGACAATAGAGATGTGTTGAGCTGGTTCTCAGGGATTATTTACCTTCATATGTGTGTCTATGTCCCGTTCTGGAATAATTCCAGCTTTCTTCTCTCTTCTAATGATTTCCATCAAGATTTCTTCACCAACAAAACACATTTTTCATGAGATCAATCCTGTATTAAATCGTGCAAATCATGATTGAGTTTCGCAGAACAGCACTTACCACTTCCACTTCCAATGCCTTGACAACATGCTGAGAAGTCAAGTGTTTCCCTCACAGTCATTTCAGAGATGTGCATGTCATATTGGCTCATATAACAAGATGTCTTCTGAGGTAAAAATTCATTCAACTTGTATCCGTTGTAAGAGATGTCTCCAGTGACCTAGAATCAAAATTACATGAGGATTGATCAATAATTCATTTCTTATAGTGATCAGTCATTTATTTCCTAGCTATTTGACTATTATGAAACCATGGTTTAGCTGTTGTGACTATTTTAGGTCAATATGGAATATTTTTTTATATAGCATTATATGAATGCGGACGGTCTATTAATATGCCTGGAAAGGAGCAAAAACCTTGAGGGTTTGGTCTAATTTGCCTGCAATTGCCTGTAACAAAGTAGTTTTCCCACATCCTGGTGGTCCAAGTAGTAGCGTCATCCTGTCAAACGAGTAAGTGATGCAGGTATTTCATTATATGTGAAAAGCTATTGATCCTCTTTCCAAATAACTAACTACTTGTAGATTAGTAGTTCCATGGAAAAGAACTTCAAACATAAACCTTGAAGGCTTGATAATGCCTTGGACGTCTCGAAGAAGTTTGATTTTGTTGGCATGAGAACCAATTCTAATAACCTGTTCAACATTATACATCTTAGTAGGCTTGAGGTATAAACAGAAATACAAGGGAGTTAGCTAAGAGAGAACATGGCATCAATGAATTTTGTACAGGTTAGATACACTACGTGTGTGACTTGCGAGGCAAAATTATACTTCTTAGTAGGCTTGAGGTATAACCAGAAATACAAGGAAGTTATCTTAGAGAGAAAGCATGGCATAAATGAATTTTGTTCATGTTAGATACACTACGTTTGTGACCTGCGAGGCAAAATTATTGAGGAAACAAACAATAACTCCTTTTGTTTCTCACACAAAATCTTTTGTGGAAAATATTTTTCTAAATACTAGTTGTGACTTGAAAATATTTTTGCATTCGCACAAGAAAACACTAATGTGATAAAATGGCCCTAATATTCAAAAACTAATCACCAAAATACGCTTACATGTTTAATATGACCAAAATACCCCTTCACGTGAAATAACTAAAATACCCTTTGATATGCAAAATGACAAAAAAAATTCTATGTATACAGAAGACCAAAATACCTCTACAACCTGTGTAAAATGATGAAAAGACCCTACATATACAATGACCATAATACGGCTACAAGTAAAAAATGAGCAAAGTTTTGTATGACATAAAAAAACCAAAACATCCTTGCATCATATAGATGACCAGAATACTCAAAATGACCAAAATACCCTCGCACATACCAAATGATCAAAATACACCTACATCATAAAGATAACCATTATACCCGTTTATGTACAAAATGATCGACATACCCTTATACATGCAAAGACAAAAGAAGCCACACATTTCAAAATATCTTTTTATCTATGAAATTACCAAATTCCCTACGTATGTAGCTTCTCCCCTGGGGAATCAAGATAGAACGTAAGTTATGTAAAAGTCAGCGCATGGTTGCCAAGTGAGATTTCCTTTCTCCTCGTCCACTGTTGTTGTTGCAGATGATATTGTCCAATATCGGCTGATATATGACCATATCACTGATCCCGGTACGTTTTCCGATACCGTGATTTCATATAATACAACACCCCCACATCATAAGATTAACAATACCTTTTCATATACAAAATGACTTAATGTTCCTACATCATAAAATTATCAAAATATGCCTACATCTTTAAAGGACCAAAACACTCTTAAAATATTGATTACAAATGGCCAAAATGTCCTCACATAAGTTTGTGAATTTCGTACTATATCGAGTCAGTTTGGCCAGCACCTACCAATTTTTTTTTAAAAAAAACTGTTAAATTGTACAATGACTATTTTTCTGCCTAAGTTATCGGTCCGTACCGCAACATCTCGAAAATACTTGTGGTTTTCTTCAATTTTGTCGGCATAATTTATTACTGGCTCTTCTAGTAGCTACTAACAAAACAATTCTTTCTCGTTATCTGAGACCACTACTAGTCGTTTAAACTACTAGCACAGTGTTATATATTTCTCCCACCGTTCAAATTTCTTTGTCGTTTGGGATACGTACCATTTTTAAATTGCCTACATCACAGAATGTTTTATGTGTTCTTTGAAGACTTCGTATAATAGGACTAAACAAGATTTTGTTGATGAAGGGATATTGGTCATTTTGTATGTGAAATGGTATTTTTTATCATTTTACATGTAAGGGTATTTTGTGTCTAAAAAAAATAGTAGTAAACTTTTAATGCCATCAATTAGTTTTTTTGTTGACCATAGAAAACATTATCTGTTGACTATTGTTTCCCATCGCACCAGACTGGTTGCGGACAAAAAAATTCCCAGAAAATGTTTTCCCTCCCGAAACAAATGGAGCGTAGATGAAAATTCATCATCATTCTAATAGCTACTTTTTCTTTATATGTTTAGCTTTTAAATTTTTTTGCCCTTTTTTTTCTTGGAGGACTTTCTTTTGAAAGAACAGCTGAAGCTAAAAATTAGGTTGCAAGATAGAATTTTTACGTGTCTTAATTCTGAAAGCTCTGTTTCTTTGTAGGTCCTAGACTAGTTTGGCATGCATCACAATAGTGCATGTTACCAATACGGTTGAGCTTCATCCATGTTACATGAACGCATGGACCTGTGTTCTGGAAAAGTTCTTCCAGAACACAAAACGAGTAAAATCATTGCAGGACTATTTTTACATGGAAACTAAAGTAAGTGTGAAACTATGTAGATTTCATTTATATTCTGGAAAAAATCATATAGAATTGTTCATCATTAAAGATTAAAAAGAAGAACTTACAGAGAAAATGCCTTTTAGGGCGTTCCAAAGAGTAGGTGGTGACTCCTCGTGAGGCAGATACTCTGCTTCTACACATAAGTTCTTGTATCTCACTTCCACAGTAGGCAATTCAAGACCCACCCTGAAAATCCGAAGGCCAATTCCGTTATGTCACAGCAGATTATATATGAAAAGGCCAACCTCTATTCTAATGAGAGTGTAAATTTCAGATATTAAAGCTGTAGAACAGTTGGCTACCTGTCTTTTCTCTCTTTAAGTTTTTGTAACAAGCGCTGGTTGTCATCTTCGATTTTCTGTAGTAGGTTGTCGATGAACAAGCGCCGTTCCACAGCTCCAAGCTCTGTGACATCGACCACTGATCTGGCCTTCCCCTTGTTTTCATTTGTGTCATGTAAGTTGCCGCAATCAAATAAGCATGTTCTTAGTCGTTTCAACGTGGGTAATTTCTCAATGGCAGCCCATGCTTTTTCATCTTCTTTATCATGTTCCCCAAATAACCATATATCCGAAGTAGGCGAACTATGTGAAGTAGTCGTGGTAGCTCGGGAACTTTGTGCAATATGATGCTGTAAGGTTGAGCTTATGCTGCCTCCTCCTATCTCCCCCGCTTCCATTCCAAGGGATTCCATTTCTATGTTCTCTGTTTCTTGTTCCATTCTGTTTGCTTGGCAGTTGTGTCTGGTTCTGTGACTGAAGTTTTTAAATAGACCTCTGGGACTTGAAAAGCTGTTGTAATCGGATTTCGGGTGTGTTTCGTTGTTGTTGTTTATTTGTTTATTTTATGCGGACGGATGCACCAAGGATATCAGTATTTTTAAACTTAAATGAAAGATGGCGGTACACTCCCCCTCCCAATTAACCCAATACATCCATCTGCCTTCATTATTTGTCATTTTAATGTATTCTGCTTTTTTATTCTGTATTTAATATTTTGATCTTTACCAAATACAGCAAGTTTTAAAATCATCCCTCTACAATATATTTATGTACCGACTATTGATTGATTCTTACAATTTACTAGTAATACGGATTGCAATGTTGTCTTTTTCGTTACCTGATACAGTAGTAAACACGGAGGATTCAGCTAGCTGTGGGATGGCAAGAACAATTAATTGATTGGTCAATAGATTCTGTAAGATCGACTTAACACATTCGGAGGAACCAAAAATAGTTGATAAGTGCAGCAAACTTGGACTAGGGGCTGTTTGATAAAATTAAAAATTGAAAGCTGAAAGCTGAAAAATTAAGTACTGAAAATTGAATGCTGAAATTTTTACGCTGAAAAAGTTGTTTGATAAATATATTAAGTACTGAATTAAAAAAATGATGAATTAATTTTGTTCTAATTCTCTCTTAATTTACCAACAGTCACAATATACTTCTGGTAATGGTGGAGTGGTGGTGGTGATGGAGTGGTGGTGTAGTGCTAGTGGTGGTGGTGGTGGTGGTGGTGGTGGTGGTGGTGGTGGAGGAGTGGTGGGGTGTGGAGTGGTGGTGTAGTAATGGTAGTGGTGGTGAGTAGTGGTAGTGGAGTGGCGGCGGTGGTGAAGTGGCGGTGATGGTTGTGATGATGGTGGTGGAGGTGGTGAAGTGATGGTAGTGGTGGTGGTGGTGGTGGTGGAGTGGTGGTGGTGGTGGCGGTGGTGGTGGTGGTGGTGGTGGAGGAAGTGGTGGAGCTGGTGGTGGTGATGCGGTGGAGGAGTAGTGCTGGTAATGGAGGTGGGGGTGGTGGAGTGGTGGAGGTGTTGGTGGGAGTGGTTGTAGTGGTGGTATGATAGTTGAATGTAAGTACACAAAAATTCAACAAAAATTAAGTAACTCAAAACTACTTAATTTTTTTCAACTTTTTGGCCTATATTTCAAGTGGTACTTAATTTGTTAAGCAATATAAAATATGATTATCAAACCTACTGAATCACTTATTACTTAATTGATTCAGTTTGAAGTGCTGAATTTAGGTTATCAAACAAGCTTAGCCAACCACTGATTATCCACGTACGCACAGAGACTAAAAAATAAGGGAAATCTGAATATACAGCGGGAAAACCCAGTTTTGTGATTCTGTTGTTGTTTAAGCAGGCTACGGCAAATCTATGGTTTACAGTTATTACAAAAGAATTCCTTCCACCGGAGAATTGGTGTTGTGCAGTGAGTTACTGTGCTGCACACCTCCGAATCATCGGATGCACGATTCGACGGTTCGGATTTCAACTCAGCAACCAATGATCCAGAAGCGTTCATTGCTGAAATGAAATCCGAACTGTCGAATCGTGCATAGCACGGTGCCGCGCATACCACTGCACAGCACCATCCCCCATTTATCATTTTGCTGCCATATAAAATAAGTTGACTCCTTTTTTTGCAGCTAGTATACAACACATCTGGGGAGTGTCAGGCCACAGCCGGCAGGCCCGTTACAGCTTTGCTCATGTGATGTCAGTTCCCTTTTTTAGACTCGTTGAGTTGGTCAATTAATCTCCAATAGAATCATCGACAACTACTACTCTATTTGATTTTTTTTAAATTTTATTTTACTCTCACATAATGTAATTTGATCATGTTGGTATCGAAATGAATAATGATGATGAGGTGAACAAAAGGAATAACTGCTGTCAAACCATAACACTTTGACGTGGGAGTCAGCCTCACCCGAATCAGGGCGGGATCCTGTCGAGCGATATTTTTGCAAAGCGGTGCCAAGTGACCGATCCAATCGTTTATCTTGGTACAGACGGTTCGAATTGTATCTGAGCGGAATACAAATCCGAGCCGATAAATGCCGAGATAAACGACTGTTGACGCCCACTTTGCAGGGGGTGCTTGGCAGCGCCCTGAATCCAACCATTGGTACCCAAATAAAGGTACCGAAAATATACATACAGACATGGGGTCCACTTTTGTGTCCCATAGAAATAATCAAAACTTCTAAATGAAACTTGAAAGATTAAATCATCCACTTACTCATAACTAGTTGAGCTTATTTTTTGCAAGTCCATTTAAAACTTATGTTAAAATTAATGAACGATTTAGATTATTTGCGCGTATGACCAAAAAGTGAGCCCTGCGATTTAGATTATTTGCACTTTTGGCACCACTATGTTCGGTACCTCTCCTAACACATCACATCCTCCCTAATCCCACGACAGTCCCTGACCTTTTTTAGTCTTTTACGTTGTTCTAATACAAAATAGGGAGAAGGAATACTAAAAACAAGTAATACATGTATCAATTGGAACTAGCTCAGCTGGCAGGATTCTTGCATCATAATAGGAGATCAGAAATTTAAATCTCTCCATCTATGTTGGGTGTTCTTCCCTTAAAAGTGTATTTCCTTTGTTTCTTTTATATCTTCACTATGATGTATTTATTTATTGTATTGGTTGAGTTGTTGGCTTGATTATTTCGTGACCTTTCACAATTGATGGAGGGAAATTAGCTATGCACAATTATTATATCATTATGGAGTGAAATGATTTTTGTATCCCCATTTTATCTTTTTAAACTTCTTTTTAATGTCTTTATTCACTTGAAATGACCAAAATGCCTTCTATTTGAATAGTGAATTCATAAGCAAGGATAGCTTTATAACTTTATGTGAATAAAAACAAAAAAAAAAATAGAGTGCAAGAGGATAAAAGATAAGTACAAAAACTATTTTCCTATTATGTACTACATGCAATCAAGAGCATTGAACAGATGACACAGATGTATTGCCAGCCATCAGGGCTGGCATTGATTGATGATAGACCATTGATTGTGTATTTCAGGTTCTGATGATCAGAAAGTGGATGACGAATGACACATGTACATGAATACGATTATATAAACTCTCTCATATGGGTTGACCTATACTCCTCTTAAGAGAGTTTTTATGATTTTTTTTTTATCTGAACTTTTAATATGATTGTTGGTGTAAAAGTTTGTAGTTGTAACAACCATGTTTATTAGTCTTTGTGACAAAACCATTGACCTTGTATTGGCGAATCTCAGGGGATGGGAAAGTGGTACTTTTCAACGGCACTAAGCCCATGTTATCCAAATAGAGTACGACATTAAGGATGTGTTTGAAACTTAATGAAATAAGTAGAAAGGAAGAGAAAGTTGTAAAAAAAATTCTTCCGCGAATCTCAGGGGATGGGAGAGTCGTACTTTTCGACAGCACTAGGCCCATGTTATCCAAATAGAGTACGACATTAAGGATGTGTTTAAAACTTAATGAAATAAGTAGAAAGGAAGGGAAAGTTGTAAAAAAAATTCTTCCATTGCTTTGTTTCTAGAGAAAAAAGAGATGGAAAAGTACAAATAATAAGTTCAATTTTCTCACCAATTTATCCTCATCTTTCCCTCTTTATTATATTTTCTCGGCTTTTCTCTTTCCATCCCCAAATTCCAAACAGAGCCAATACTAATGGATCACGGCCCGAAATCCGAACCAACCAGTAATAAAAGCCCAGACCGTTTAGCCCATTAGAAAGTCCATCAACCCGACAACCACTAACCACTGAAAAAGCCCAACAAGAAATGAATGGACACAGTTGTACAGTTCACCCCTCACCTTCCCGCCGGCGGGC
>BPLS01000173.1:1059382-1081663 GCA_019656275.1 Rhododendron kiyosumense | reverse complement strand
CTCAGGTCTCTCTCTCTCTCTCTCTCTCTCTCTCTCTCTCTCTCTCTCTCTCTCTACCGATCTTTCTTCCGACTTATTGTATGCACACTTCTTCGGTAATTGATTTGTCTATTTATGTTTGTCGGTTACGGAGTAATTAGCATGAGTGTAATTAGCATGAGTTTGATTCTGAGTCGCCACGTCTCTGAATCTGGAAACTCACAGTGTACGTTTTCCGTTTCTTAATTGCTTTAAGAATTTCTGAATTCATGTGATTTCTCTTACTGTTGATTAAGGTAATTAATAGTATAACGCTATTTCGATGACATCAGTTTGCATGGTTGATGCATCGATTCTCTGTCTCGCCTGCGAGATTTGTAGTTCTCGGTCCTCCCCATGCCAATAATTTACCTGTTTCAAACTCATAAGGGGATTTTTTTGGTCGACAGCGATGAGAAATTTGGATCAATCCACATAAACATAATTAGTTCAATAACCACTTAATCCCCAACTACTGAGGGTAGCTAGTACTGAAAGGAATATTTAAATATCCATCTTCTTTATCATGTCATGTAAGAATTCATCCCGTCCTTTTTTCATGCTTATATTTTCATGCTCTTGTGTGTATATTACCTTTCTTACCATTTTCACTATGATATACATATATTATGTTTATTGCTTTCCTAATTTAGTGGGATTGGATTGGATTATTTTTCCAATTTAGTGGGATTTGATTGGATTGGATTATTTCCCTAATTCAGTAGGATTTGATAAATTTAAATATGATTGATTACTTTTATTTTTTTATCCTATTACTTTTATATTTCAAATTAAATCGCATCGAAACATTCATAATTCATGATTTTTTGGTAATTTTAATATGATTGATTACTTTTATATTTCAATGATAATATTTGGGAGTATGTCATGTTTATTAAATCGGTTTCAAGCTAGGTTACGAATGGTCATGAAACGTTGAAATCGACATGGTAATTTAACCATGACACGCCGAACATGATAACAATTGTTTTGATGGTAATTTAGCCATATTTCATGGAATAAGATCAATTAAAAATATGGCCTTTTTGGATAATACGCGAGCATTTTAACATGATCAATACATGCAAAAATGTGGTCTAACTTATTATGTTAATTTCATAAAACATGGTCACTTTATCATGTTTGGTTGGCCAATACTTATAATTCACAAAGCTGATGGCCAAAGGCCTTTTCATCATGAACCGTTCCGATCTTTCCATGAAATCGAATAAAATTAAATAAACTAAAATCATATTTTCTCGGCAAAAACCCAGATCTTTGCTTTCTTTAAACTAAATAAACCAAAATTATGTTTTCTCAGAAAAACCCAGATCTTTTCTTTAATTTCATGTCTACTTCAAAACAAACATATTTCATAATAAATGAAGTAAATAATTTACCATGAAATCGAATAAAACTAAATAAACCAAAATTATGTTTTCTCGGAAAAACATGAATTTTGTAAATTCTGAAAATTCACCATGAAATCAAAGGGAATACATCAATTTTTTTTTTTTTAGGAATACACCCTGATGTAATTGGAAAAACATGAATGAACAATGAATAAACCATGAATACATAACCACGAAATACATAAATGAACTATGAATACATAAACTTCATAAAAATATTTATGCAAAATATTCCATGATTATTATGTTCAACACAACAATCACTTCGAGATTCTTGCCAGCTTAGAACTTAATAGATCGATCCATGGTATTAAGAAAAAGAAATACAGAATACAAATGAGGGATACAGCCAAGAGAGAGAGAGAGAGACGCAAGCCGAATCACCACAATATATGGTACTGGACGTGGAATCCACGGTGTTGGCTATCGGTGTCTCGGTCCCTATCCTCTGCTGTGTTCCTGGCCACAATTCCCATCAACTTCCTCTGGCGCCATGTCCCTGGTGACCACCAGACAAGCACCTCACGCCGCCACCACCGCCACCCTGTCCTAGCTACCTCTCCTTCGGCTTCTCCTCTAATGTCCACTTTCCTCGTCCCCATGAGGGAAAGATGATAATGCCTGGTGGGGATAATGGTGGATTTTTTTTTTCTCTTGTGATAGAAAGGGGAAAATGGTGGTTTTGTAACCGACCATGTTTTGCAAATTAGGAAAAGTGGATGAGAATTTGAATGGGGGCTGTGAATTTTGGGATGGATTGACAAAATCTACGGGACTAATTGCCTGCATAAAGGTTGGGACTAGATTTATTATGTTTTCATCCCAAAATTCAGTTCTATAAATATATACCCAATGTATTATATAAGGGCACTATTGGGATTATTAAAAAGTGAGGATGAAAACATAAGTGTTCGAATTGACCGGGATGGAAACTTAAAGGAAGTAGGTTCTGAGGATGATTATTTAAGTCTCCCCACCAAAAATGGCATTGCCATTTTTTGGCTTCAACAAATGGCAATGGTTTGCCAAAATATATGCTGAAGACAAATGACTATGGGGTGGACTAGCTCTAAAATACGATTATGTAAAGCTTGAATGGGCTTGCAAGATGGCAGAGAGGGAGCTGTGAAAATTGTTTTCCTATATTTTCAATAGCATTTCTTGGTTTGGTTATTGTAGCAAATCATATTAGAAGTCAACGAATAGTGAAGTGTTTGTAAAAGATTTCATGATTCATGTGTTAAGACAGATGAGTGCAACAGTTGGAATTTCATGATTCATGTGTAAGGACAGATGAGTGTGCAACAGTTGGAAAACTAAGATTATCAAAGGGGTAAAAGTAAAACAAGGGGACACAATGGGTAGTACCGTAGTACAGATGGGTAGTATTGACCTGAGCACAATCATGTCCAAAAAAGATTGGTGAGCACAGTATTTGGTGGGTGCACGAAGAATAATTAGATGATAGGAAGTTTGTTTTTTTTTTTTTTATTATTATTATAAATCACATGGTGTAAGTGAATTGTGGATTTTGTTGTGCTCAAACGGCAGAGCATGTTTCATGTGACTGGTCCATGGTAACTATACAAGAGCACCGTGAGTTGACTAATGTTACTAGCCTAGTAAGTTGTAGCAGTGACTTCACTGATTCCTGAATATAAGGGGTTATATCATGTGAATGTTAGCTGGGTAGTCCCCAAGTCTTTTCAAGACCAAACTGAGCATACCAAAACTGATAATTTCACTCCTCAATATCCTACTGAAGTCTCCAATCGAGTGAATTGGTGAAAATGACCCTTGCTTGCTGTCTGGTGCGGCTTATTAAGGCAGTTCAAATCCAAGAACTTAAGCCTTATATAGTAGGCACAGAAAATAAATAGCTGCCACAATCTTAGGTAGTAAGTTAGCACAAATCTTTGCAGAATCTTACCTGGTCCTTAAGCGTGGCTTCGATTGGGTATATCAGATTGAAAAAGTGCCATGTACTTTAGTTTTAAAGATTACTGATGACCCTTTCACTTGAGTACCTCCATGCACTTTAGCTTCTCTTTTCCTAGCATCCAAAGGCCAAATTCTTCTATTTGGAAATCAAGCACTTGCAGGAAGAATATCCCTTTCACTATCTGCAGTCCACTTGCTGACCTTTTTCAGTGGTGGAATGAAATCAATAACAGGAAGGTTCTCAGTGCTTACTAAGTGGGGAAAAAGAACTGATGCTTGGCAAATGGCTGTTTAGTAATGGATACTGAAAGGTCCCTGGATTCAGGAGGACCTCAAAGCAAAAAGCTCAGCCAGACTGAGATGATGTCTACAGCAAACACTTGGTATCAAGCATTAGCGCCATAGTGTGCTTCTTCCCTGTTGACAGGGAATTTTCCACATTTTCTTGTCTTTTCCTCTTTTTTTCTAAAGGAACTTTGCATCCACAAGAACATGCAATTTGCTGTACATTTTTCATTCTTGGGACAGGACGGTATCAAGTTTGTTGGATGAAGCCCGTATTACGAGGACTTTGTGGTGTGATGCTGAGATCTTAAGGCATTCCAGTATATTCAAGAAACGTTAGGTAGAAGTAAATTTAAATGAGTAGAATGAACTCCGTGTGATGTTTCAACTTTGAAACAAAGACCATACAATGTTAACCAATCACTTCCCGGCCAGTTCTTTAGGCCCCAATTTCCATTATCAAGGATTCAAGGGGAAGAAATAGCAAATATTGTGCTAAAATAACAGTATAGTTATAGTACTTTGAATAAGTGGTGGCTTTACATGAAGAGCATATTTATAGTATTCCATGTTAGATATCTACTATAACATGAAGATTATATTTACAAATTCAAGGGAGAACATATCTGCTATAGAGTCAGCCCCCCCTGCCAACCTTGCGAAGGACCTTCCAAACATAGTCAATAGTAAGTGAAAGTCGATAAAACTATTGCAGTAAAAGTACCCTTAGCTTTATGTAAAGGTCGAGGATATCCACATTTAGTTTAAAAAATAGAATATTAGCTAGATCGGCATGGTTTTAAATTAAATCCACCAAGCCAAGAAGTTGGATTTCAATTTTTCATTTATCCTATAATGTGGAGTGCAATTTTGTTCACCCTCCTTAAAAGAGGGTGAACATTACCCTCCCTCTTATTAGTTGAAATGGTGTAGGTCTCAACCCTGCAATACACTTTTTGATAAGCATGACATCACTTTGTGATGGGATCTACATCATTTAAACCAATAGGAAGGAGGGTAATGTTCACCTCTTTTAAGGAGGGTGAACAAAATTAAATTCTGTAATTTGGGAGGGGTCTAGCAGGAATGCATAATTAAGTTTTATTTTTTATTTATAAAGAGTAAACTTATGTTATCAACTTGCTAATCAATTGCATTGGGAGTAAACAAAGTAATGCAGCTCTGATGATCCTGTGATATGACAGATACCTTGGACCGAAACAAACAAACAAAATTTTATGTAATGGTTCTTTACCCTAATTGTGGTATCAGGTATATTTTACATGCTTTCCTTCGTGGATATTATGATATCGTATTAAGCCGAATGCCAAAGTAATGTAGAATACTGTCAGCAAATATTTGAATATCCATTCCTTCCTCTTTGCGCAGACTTGGATTGTTTTTGGTAATGTTTGGCGTGGAAACATTGATTCAACTAACACAAGAATCCCATGCTGAATTTTCAGTGGAAAAAAGAAGCACCAGGACTAGCCAGTTGGCACTGCTGAATTGGTTATTTTGTTTGAAAAGAGAAAATTTCAAGTAGGAAAGACCATGGTATAAAGCAGAAAGTTAATCTAAGCTCTAATAGCATATGAAGGATTTACAGAGGTTTCTGGTGATGCGATGTTCTTCCCTTGGAGCTCCTTTATTACTCCTTTCTGCCTGGACTGCTGGAACTTTGATTTATCCCTTTATTACTCCTTTCTGCCTGGACTGCTGGAACTTTGCTTTATCCTCCGAAAAGGTATCGTATCCTCTCCAGTTTTGGTTGACTTTATTTATCAATATGGTTCCTATCCTTGTTGTATCATTTAGGCCTCAAACTTAAAGTTCAAAAAACTTGGAAAATGGTTATTGTGATTGCATGGAAATGACTTGTAAAGTAAACGAGATCTCTTTCTTTCGAAGGGGGGGGTGGTCAAACTTGTTATCAATACGGATCTCGGAGTCTTAATGCAATTTAAGTGTTGCCTGATTATCATTTGAAACCCAATCAAACTTGCGGTTGTATAGTGATAAATTTTGGGATACTGTGTGCAATGTGATGTCGAGATTTTATTTTATAGCAGTCTTTGCATGGTCTACTATAAACGAAACTTGTGTGGAGTATGAGCCTGTAAACCTGCGCAGGCGCAAAGTAAACAAGATCTCTTTCTTTCGAGAAGGGGATGGTGAACTTGTTATCAATACGGATCTCGGAGTCTTAATGCGCTTTAAGTTGTAACTGTTACTGGTGAAATCCTTTGTATCCTGATTGGCTGGTTCTCATTTGAAACGCAAGTAGAGTGATAAATTTATGGACGCAAATGAGTAGGATTAACACATTGCAGTGTTCGCAATCGCTGACTGGGCAATGGTAAGAAACAGTTGGTAGGGTTTCTCATTTGAAACCCAATCAAACTTGCAGTTGTTCCTGATTTTTTTATTATGGTAGGGGGTCTGGTATTGGGATGCATAAATAAGTTGTAAATACAAGGTGATCTACTTGAGTTGTGATCAGACAAGTAATCAGATACGTAGAATAAAAACAAATAAAAGCTGAAGTTCTTCAGTATGCATTTATGTACCCTAATGAGGTCAAGCGAGAATTACATGCTTTGCTTTCTGGATATGATTCTACTTGGGGTTTTATTGCCTGGCCAATGAGATTTTTGCCATAGAATTCTGTCAGCAAATAATATATATTGGCCATACCTTTCCTTCCAAACTTTGTTTTTTGCTTATAATTGCTGAAGAAATATATATTATTTTGAAATACTTGTCTTTTTTTTTTTTTGATCTGCTTGCAATACTTGTCGAAAGTTGATATTTTTAGAAGCAAGAATCTCATTAGAAAAAACAGTCCCTTTTTTTTTTATCCAACAAAAAAAAAAAAACAGTACTTGATCTAGCAGCTAGTTGAAATTTCTGAATTGGCTGTTTCATTTGAAAAGTGCAATGTCCAAGTACGAAGGACCTTGGGATAAAGCATAAAGGTGATCGAACTCTACTTCCACCCCCGACAGACAAGGGAGTTGAAGAGCTTTCCGGTGATGTGAGGTTTTTTCCATTTGAGCTCCTTTATTCCTTCCGACGTGGCTGGACTTTGGCTCTTTATCCTCAAAACAAGGTCTTGTATCTTTTTAGATATATACCATATTTACTTAGAGCGGACTCCTCATTTTTCCCAGCTGTATTGATCTATTTGCCTTTTCATCTTCAATCAAAATAGCACAAAAGTGCAAAAGTGCTGTTGGAATTTCATGGAACTAATCAACAAAATTTAAGGAATACAGGCATTTAGGAGAGGAGAAACAGGAAAAGAATTTACAGAATTAGTAAGCATATTTTCCATTAATAGCGAAACAAATTAGATTAAGGGAGATACAGTAACAACGTAGCTTTAGAAATAGTAGCTGGTAACTCTCAAGAGAGCCCCCGAACAGCACCACCGCGTGCGAGGCCCTTGTTTCCAGATTTAAAATGATGGAACGATGCCATATCCACGGTCTGCCATTAGTGTTGTGGAAAACATCTGGTCAACTTCAACTTCTACATCTGTTCTCTTTGCAAATCGGCCTTTAATCCGAGGTCTTGTTTCTGCGTATGCCTTCCTTGAGGCATACCTAATTGTCTTCTCAAACTTCCGCGTCTTCTTCTTCTCCCTATATCTTAGGACTCTTGCTTCCCTGTCAATGGGAGTTAGTTGGGTAGCCATATGAGGAGGAGGGCTCGAGAAAAGTTCAATTGTCCCTTTGGGAGGTCTCGGGTTTGAAATCGAGACATCACTCATCGTGGATTCTGGAACAACACCAACATCCATTGACGACACGGAGACCTGATTGTACAATCACAAAATTCACCATTTGTCAAAACAGAACGAGGATTTTAGGCTTCATAAATGGTTAAAGGAATATAGCAAAAAAGAGGGATATTTGAGCCATGCAACAAAATTCCCCCAAATTGTTGTTCGTAGTTTAGTCAATTTAATTAACTAATGAGACAGGATTAGCTTTACTTATCTTTACACACATTCTCAAGACCTTTCTTTTTGGGTTATTCAACAAATTAACTCAGAATAAAGTAGAGATGAAAGGACATGATAATAATATGAACAAACTCTTGGGCAAACAAAAACATCAGATTTAACCACAAAAAAAAACAAAAAGAACATCAAATTAGGCGTTGCTTAGCAGACAGTTCAAAGATTAGAATTTCCTGAGAATTGAATTTTGACAAAAAGGGTAAGTGTGGAAAGCGTGTTTTTTCTTTTATTGATCGGCGTGTGGAATGGATATTGATGAAAAAGAAAATCTACGGCAATAGATTCCTCCCTCTTAAGAAGAAAGGATAACAAAAGTGGGAAAAGAGCTGATAAAGGGAAGAATAAACTCAAAGGATAAAACGCTTTTGTTCTTTACAAAACTTTAGAATGAAAGGGTAACATACTCAGAAAGCTCTATTTTTAGAGATTTTTAGAGAAAATATGTGCTTTGGGAGGGCGACAGCTGAACCAAATTTTAATAATACTTGTGTTAAGTTCCTGAGCTCTACCAAATAACCCAAGGAGAAAACATTGCCTGAACCCCTAGAAATATAGAATTTAGGTTTTAAATTTGTTAAAAGAATATAATAAGCCGGAAAATGAACCTAGAAATGATCTACAATGAAAAAAAAAGCAGGAAAATGAACTATATAACAAAAGCCAGCAACTAAGGAAACATATTGGAGGTGATATAAACCATGAAATCCTAGAAATTAACCATAGAGCTAGTATTGAAGCTAGTACTGGTAAAATGATACCACTTGTATGTTATCATTTTCAGCTTTTGAATTGCAAGAAAAGCATAAGAGAAATTTTGTGATGAAGGAAAAACTTACACTGTGACTTATTGATGCAGGGTAGCCATACCCAGTTTTGGGGTTCTCATACTCCACCATCTCTATCTGATAACCAAGATATTGCTGCTGCTGAATCTGACCCTTTGTATCTACACTCTGAACTGGCACAACACTATCACCTCCATAGCGCTTCTGAGGAACAACAACATTACCATACTCCAGCTGCTGCTGGTTATTGTACTCTTCTGTGCGCTGATGATTCTCTTGACCCGAATTGTACTCCTCAAGGTCCAGGTACTCATCCACCACTTCTCCTCCGAACAAAAACCCAGTACCAGTCTGGTTATTTGTATTGTTATGCTTGACTGGATTGAGCAACAACCACGAAGATGCCTCGTCTTGATCGTCCTCGTCGTCGACCCCCTCATGGGTCAAGAACCCGTCATCGGCATCAGGCCCAAGGCATGGATCCACAGCCGGGGGCCCGTATAGGCATCCGGCCACGGGCATAATAGGGACTCGGTGGTGCCTGCGAGCGAGGGGGTTGGCGGAGTGGATCTCGGCGTCGCAGGCGACGCAGAGCGACGCGGCGTCGGCCTTGCAGACGAAGGCGGCCGGGGCATTCTCGCACGCCTCGCACACCCACGCACGATCGTGCGAGCGGGCCCACTTCTTGCCGTTGTTACTTCCCAATTCCAGAACACTAGTAGTGGTACTCTCCTCCTTCAACATTTTTTTCCCCTCTCTAGTTTTCCTTTTTGGCTTCCTGCCTTGTGTGGGCTACTTCTGACTTCTGAGGGAGAAGTGGGGTGGGAAGGAGGGTAACTGTAGGCAAATTTACAAGTGGGATGGAGGGAATCAGGGGCCGACACGTGGATGGAAACGAGTGGTGAGGAAGGTTGTCGCGTTATCTCTTATGGTTGGCTGTGCTATGGTTGGCTGTGCTAGTAGTAGGCCCCTACTAGGGGTAGGGCTCTTTTGGGGCCCACGTGGTTTTGGCTGCTTTTTATAGGTGGAAATATTGTTGTACTCTCCAGAGTATAACTAGATTTTGAGTACTCGCTCTGTGGCTCCGGAACTTCACAGAAGCTTTACTATTTCTGCTGAGTCATTTTGGATACAACTATACAAGGTATACTAGTCAGCTATACTTACATGACAGGTGTCAGCCGTGTGTCATTAGTTGGCTGGTTTGGCAGCCGGCAGGCGCGTGTTACGGGAAAAATTTTAATGCAACGATTATTTGTAACGTTTTTCTTACATAATATGGACATTTGCATACATAGGGCCCATATCATGTGAGAAAGTGTTACAAATAATCGTTTATTGAAAAAAAATTCACGTGGTACCCCTTTGATAAAATTCAAGTACAGCTGATAAACGAGCCGAACATGTAGTAGTTACTTACAAGTGATTTAAAAGGATTTCAACAGTAAGATAGGAAATGCTGATTTGAAAGCTTAACGAGCTTCAAAAACATTTAAGGTTGGTTTGTTAGTGTAATAAGGTAATCTCGAATAAACTTTTAACACGTAGACGAGTCCAACCTCGAGTTAGTTAGCTAGTTTATACCACCACAAACACTCGGGACTCCAGGGCTCACGTGGCCTCCTGGATTTTCGGAAACTCGCACTTGTATAAAAAAAAAAGGGTTCATAGTACATACCACCATAGCGCTCATCTATTAATTACTCTTGTAAGCTTCAAAAAAAAGTAAGAAAGCAAACCTATTGATTGTCAATCAATGTGTTCTTCCCTAACCTAACTTCTCTCTTTATTAAGAACAAAATTTTTGCGTTCTTAACTTGATTGACTTTTGTCAGCTTTATGCTCCGTATTTTGCGAGAATCTATGACTTCAATTATTAAACTCTACAACTGTCCTTGTTTAAAGGAACGCAATCGCATCAGTTTTTTTCCTTTTCATCAAAGCAATTGTCCCAGTTTGTTGCCCTTTATCATTCAAAGCGATGAAAAAAGCGTTGCCCTTTTCTTTTCTTTTTTAAAGCTAATTAATTTCTCTGTGAATGACTACAGGTACAGGTATAATGGACAACCATATTAACCGCCTGCATTTTTTTATTTTTTTTGTCATCTTTATACATCAGCGGTAATCCATCTATGGAGCTCAAACTCACACATCCACTGGGGAGGCAGGTGAGACAACTATCTTGACAAACCATGATTTCTCAACCGCTTGCATTTGATTGCGCACCCCCCACCCCCCCCCAAAAAACAAAAAAAAAAACCCTTCCTGATTCACAAGAAACAGATGAAAATGGCATTTTAATGGCTTCATTTGCTCTCTCTTCTTGTTCTTTTTGGGTTTTGGGATAAAGCTTTTATTTTTGAGGATTAGTAATCACGTGCAAGCCCATCAGCCCATGTGTCCTCCATTAACACCCAGCAATCCTACCGACAAATCGGGTCATGCCAGGAGTGAATTGGGGGAGACTTGGATCCATCTCCACCACAAGTTGGTGGTGACACTGTTACTGTATGAAGCTTGACCCTGACCCAGGTGGGCCATGTCACGTGGGCTTTTGGGCATAAGCAGGAAAGTTATGCTGATGTTAACCCAAATGCGGGTCCTGGTGATTGATTGGTTTGCTCTACACAATTGATTAGATTTTATTCTTAGCTTTAGACAGCAAGAAAGAGGTTTCTTGTGAATCTCTAGTCTTGCCGAGGATGGCTTGCATTTGGACAGACCAAAGAGTTAGCCTAGCTCTGGGTTTAGGCCCACTAGACAACCGCCGAAGGCCTCTAGTTTTTGGCCCAATAATTGGGCCTCCAAAAAGCGGAATATGTTATGTATGTGAAGTTTTTACAAATACGCAAATGTGGTACGGTGGTTAGAAGTGCGTGTTTTAAGCATGAGATTTCGAGTTCGACTCTTGGCCTCTTCAATTTTTAACACCAACAATTTTGTAACTCATATAAAAAATGGTTTTGAGGCTCGAACTCACGACACAAGCTATTAAAGAGGTTGTACAACCAATTTGCCACTAAACCACGAGGCATCTTGCTTCCTATGTCGAAGAACTAATTAATAATCCATACAAAAAGATAATGCTTTGTTTGGTTTGTGTTTTAAAAATTTTATTTGAAAAATTGTAGGAGTAATAAGCGGAAAGAGATAGAGAGAAAAATGTTAGAAGTATGAGGAATTCTTTTTGAAAAGAAAAAAGAACAAGGCATAAGAGGTTCCATTTTCAAAACTTGCTTGGGGCCTCAATCTCAGGGCTGGGTTTGTTGGGGAGGGAATTAGTCAAAATTTGCATAAGCTGATCCGATTACTGCAAGTAGAGAAAAAGAAAGTGAGTTCTGCTGATGTGCCTCATGCGTCCTTTTACTTGCCCCATCCCATCCGCTAGTGCCTTCACAAATAATTCACTCTGCCTTGTCATTTTCATCAATCATGGCCTGAATGAACCGAAATGAGTTTAATGCACCATAAAGTCGAGTGTACCTTTGGCCCTCTCCAATGGTTATGCTAAAATTTTGTTGTTATATTATGAAAAATAGACTAATTTATACTATGTGTTAATAGGGAAAAAAAAAGTTATGTATCAGTTCAATAAGTGAATGATTGACGCAATAGAATTATTAGTGTCTATACAGAACAATTGTTCTGGTTTTAATTGGGCTTCCAAAGTAGTCAGTGGGATTGTGCTCCCTGAATTAGTCGATGTGTGCATGTAAACTGCTCCGGATGCCTGAGTTAAATAAAAGTTATTATTAAAAAATAAAACATGTATACACCTTACAAGTATGTGATGCCTCCTCCCACCTTCGTCCTCAAAATAGTACGAGTGACAGTCAATTGGGAACCAGCCTTTGTCACTTGTCAGCATTGCTGTTAAATACACAAGTTAAAACACAGAAATGGAAAGTGTTATTTTCACCCACTCGTATGTCAAATCATCTTTCTTTGATGGGAATTAGGAATTGATTTTGCACTCCATAAATTACTATCTGAACTCCAAAAGTGGAGTATGCAAATCAATCTTTATAAATAATTGATTTCTGCACTCCATTTTTTGACTGTGGATAATTATTTTGAGTGCGAATTAATTCTACAGACAAGCAGCAAAATCCAACCAATTATTTTTTTTTCCTCTGTTTTGGTTCGCTATGAGATAAGTATAGTTTTTAAAAAACTTCTCATTTTCTGTTTTAGAATTAGCAATTCTTTATTTTAAGAGATGAGAATGGAAGCAATCCCTACACTACGACTACGGGCTCGCTCGGCAGCTATGGTGGAAGCCTTGGGGTTTAGAATGGCAGCAGTCTCGTTGAGGACGAATGCAATGGCAGACTACATATTGGAGGGAGATAGATGCTCAGGACATCGTCCCAATGCTACGAGGGAAGAATGCTATCAAGAGTCGAGACCAACTTAACTTGTAAGTTATCATCAGGGATAGATACATTAGACATTATTAGAGATTTTCATTCATGTTCGTTTAATTTTATTAATTGTAATAGGGCAGCTCATGTTATAGTACCAACGAACGGCTTGATTTGGAGATTTTTCAAATGGGCTGCAAAGGGTGTTCTTATCGGATATTCGTTTGGTTCATTAATCAATAAAGTTTATCGATTGACTAGAGAGAAAAAAAACGCGCACACACACGCACACTATCTGTTGAGCTTTGTACTCCAGCAAACGAACTCAGGAGTTCAATTCTCACCTCATTTCGTTCTGTCGTTCTCTATGCTAGATGAGACTAGCTTTAACCGATGTAGACAAAAATGAATGTTTGTTGGATGAAAGTGGTAAAAAGTACGAGAAATGCGACAAATTACTGGGTGCCCTCGCCACTGATGCCTAACACCTCAGAGCATCTCCAATGGTGGATGCTATTTTTGTGGGTGCCAAAGCCAAATTTGGCATGCTAAAGTGTTTTTGGCACCCACATTTGGCTAAACTGCTCCAGTGGCGGGGGAGCCAAAATTTGGCACCCTTTCTCAACTGTCTTCCAACAACCTTTTTTTTAACTAATTTTTGAAATATCAATTAATTTTTTATACGCTTTAATTATTGTTTAACTACTTTCTAACCACGATTTTAGGGTTCTACCTAATTTTTTTATCTACCTCCCCCTGCCTAATTTTGTTGATTGTACCTGTTTTTTGTTTATCTAGCCCTCCGACGTACTTTTTTATCTACCTCATGTCTCTACCTGATTTTTTATCTACCTCTCCTATCTATTTTTTTATCTACCTCATGTCATGACAAGGAGATTTATAATAAAGTCGAGTGTCGCCGTTGTGAGTAGTAATAGTAATGAAGTCAGTAGTAGAGGTACATGAAAATTTCATGAAATTTGGAGAAAATATGAAATTTGGTGGATTTTCTCCGGCAGAAGTATGTGAAAATTTCGGAATTTTCTCTGAGAAGAAAATATGTAAATTTTTTTACAAATCCTGCTTCTCCATGGCCGGAGGTATGGGCTCCCATGATTTGGGAGTTGATCAAATGGGAGGGGAAGCCTACGTGGCACAAATGGCCGGGGCCATTTTCCCGGCCAAATTTGGCCACAAAAATGGCCGAGGGGTTTGGCATGGCGTTGGGGACGGAAAAATGGCATGCGTGGGTGCCAATATTTGGGTTTGGCAGGAGGGATGACTGGGCGTTGAAGATACTCTTATCCACCATATTTCTGTGGGACACCACGTGATGGTGCACCACATCCACACGAGTAGAACAAGATGAAATTTAACTTGGGATATGCTTCAGGAATTGAGTCAGCATCCCCTTGTGGCATGTCACTTGGGGTTTTGTTCAGCCACAAGGTTTTGCGACCACAACTTGCTGAGTTTGGGGCTACAAATGCTTTTGCATGTAACTGTCAAAGATGTTACACATCATCCAATGGTGCGGAGTCTTGCAATCTATTTCAGTAAGTAAGCTGTTCATTTTTGCAGATTATGACATCTAAATAATTCATGCAAAAAAATAAGATTGATCGGATATGAATAACTAAACTGCCTGATAAAATCGATAGACAAGCGGTGAAAATTAAAATGGCACATTTTTTTGCAAGACAAGTGAAATTTTTTAATTTCTACCGAAGTCCAATTGAACTGGTTTTATATTTTATTATACACGAATGGTTTACATGTTTGGACTTGTTAAATGAAATATTTAAATCGTTGTAATAGGATGTGAAACTCATGCAATTAGGTGATTTGTTTGAGAGAGTTGTGTTTGAAAGGTGTGAAAGTATGCAGAGCAGAGCGTACCCTTCTTAGTGGATGTTTCTATATTTTTGATCCCTTTTATTGTCAATACACGACGGGTCACTTTATTCTATTTCTATTTCGATCCTAACCCCCAAAAGACGCGAAAGAGATCCCCATATAGAATGAGTCAAACAAAGTCTTAGGTCTTTTTCGTTGTTTAATATGAACTTTTTCAATCTCGGTTTGTATTTTATACCTTTTTTATTTCTCTTATTGAACCGAACGATGTGATGTAAAAATTACAGTACTATTCAGTCTAGTACAAAAGTTAAGCGAAAACAACCAAAAGAACTGTGCCAAAAAGTCTCCAAGAAGTTTTACTTGTATGATAATTATGCCAACTGTGTTGAGGCCAAATAAACAATAATGAAAGGCCGTGCTAGTTGCACCAACCAAACCTCTATCAATGGGATACCGACGGGCATGCGGGATCCATTACGGATCTCGTATAAATGATCCGAGCCGTTCAATAATTTAAAAAAAAAAACAGGTCGGCCAATGAAAAATTAGCTCAATCAGATATGTTTAAATATTCAATCCAATCTTCTATTTTTTCATTCAAATTAAAGGATTCTAAAATCCGAATGAAAAAATAAAAAATTGGATTGAACATCTACACATACCGGATTGAGCTGATTTTAGAGAGTCCACTTGATTTTTTAAAAGATTATTGAACGGCTCAAATCATCCGTATGAGTTCCAGAATGAGCCCCGCGTGCCCATCACTACCCATCGTTATGCACATCGTCGGTCCCCTTTGCTTTTTGAATAAAAGATTGGGCAGCTCTGTTTATTTTGGTGTCGGAAGAAGGAACACGGAAGCGTGAACCGTAAACGCGGTTCTATTTGAGTATTGGCTGCATACTTTGGAGTTTGGTCAGATACTTGAAAATTAAATTCTTTACATCGTCGGTATATATATTTGTTTCCTTCAAATTAATTACTATATCGTATCACGTCGTCATATTATTTTATTGATTGAAACTACTTTTTTGCAACATAATGTGATGTAAATAATTTATTTTCTGTGTATGGATACACATCACGCTTTCCCGGTTAAATTCGGAAAGCGAGAACCGCAAACACGCTTCGGTTTGAGTTATGGCCGCAAACGTTTTGCTAATGGCCGTAAAGTTTTGCTAACCTATACAGAAACGCGCCTACGCATCACGCTTTCCATGTTTCCCTAATTACTTGTAATTGCCTTGCCTCCAACCCGCCGTAGAAGGGAAAAAGAAAGAATAGGAGAAAGAGGAGGCAGCAGGACAACCCTCTTCTGCCCGTCAACCTTCAGCCGTTCGCCGCCAACCCAGCCACCGCGTAGGTCTCTCTCTCTCTCTCTCTCTCTCTGTAATAAATATTGTATCACATGCATACGAACACACATACGATTACTCATTTTCATTGGTTTGATCTTGGATTGGGAACTAGGTTCCTATATTAACACATAATGCATCTTTATATGGTTAATTAAGGCATCTTATTTACTTGGAAAAAATAGGTATTTTCAACCGACGGTAGGGCTACGTGGTCAGGTAGTTGTTCAGGCCGCGTTTGCTCTCTTACTTCTTTCTTGCTTTCTTGTCTTTCTTTTTTCCGATAATTCAGGTGTCTTAGGCCAGCTTAGGCACACCTCGACAGCTCGACTAATCCTAGAAGATGCTAGCTAGCTATCCAGGTCCCGTTTACCAGCAGACTGCTGCCCGTCTAAATGCTTCCTATATTATTTTGCTCTTGTACGCTTAAACTAGGGCTTGACGATGAACGTTTAGGTCTAGTGTTATTACATAAGCAGGAGGTCTCACACGATAGAAAATGATTAAATATGAGGATAAGCTTGTAGTATACGTTTTTCGGGTCATTCAAATGGGTTTGTTGAGCTATGTGCAGTTCAACCTGTGCCTTTGTAGATTTTTCTAGTGTAATTTGGTATGTGTGGCTTAGGATGTTGGATTATTTCGATGGTTTTCGTGGAAATTGAAGCCTAATGCCTTGTTTCTATGCTGCCTGTATTGCTTTCAAAGTCTCTGTGTTCATTTTGCTTTAAAACCACAAAACGACTGACGTCGTTATGGCTTCTTTTGATATAATTCTTACTTCCCATCGGTGCACAAATCGATTTCAGTATATCCGTGGTCAATTTCAAACAAGTGAACTCCAATTTCCTCTTGCCATTCCCGATTGGTTCTTTTAGCAGCTGACTCCATCTGTTGAAGTTCAGTCAAAAGCATGGGTAAGATTTTTCTTTTGGTGCTCTTCATATCTATTTGAACTTCTTTTTTTCCTTTCATTAGCTTTTGCTTCTGATTCATCTGTAGATGAAAAGGTGGGAGAAAAAGTTCGGCGAGATCGTCGTAAAGAAGCTCGGTTACTTAAGAAGAAGAAAAAGTTTGATTCATGGACTGAACATCGGGTAGGAATTTTTGTTTTCCAATTTTCTTCCTTGTGCTTCTTTTTCTTGTTGCCTTTTCCTTCTTCGAAATGCTATTACAACTTTATGTGTGCAAAAATTGTTGCTGGTTATTGAATATCAAGGTCTTTTAATGTCCACAGTTACATCGCAAACTGAAGAAATGCTCAAGGGATTCAAATCCAATAGATGGGATGAAATCAAAAGATCCATCTATTCAGAGTCTCGAGAAAGGAGAACTTTTGCGGACAGATCTTGACTCCGAAAGTGATCATAGCTCAGAGCAACCTGCTAAGTCGAAAAAGTCTGAAATTAGATTGGATTCTTCAAGATTTCCCAAATCAACTGCATCAAAGGCCATAAAAGGAGAAAAGTGCTTAAAGAAATCAAAAAGCAAGTTCAATGATTATCTTAAAATGGAAATGCAACACTCTGGCATCCCTGCTAAGGATGATTTTGAAATGGAAAGGAAACTTGCAAAGAAACTCAAGGTGAAGGATGGGAAATTAGGGGGAGCGGATGACGATATGAATATGTTGTTTGAAGGAATTCCATCTGTTATTGATTTTTTTGAGGAAGAACGAAGTCCTGTGTCTGAAGAAATTGTGAAAAAGAGATCTGAGAACAGTTCATCATCCAAGAAAAGGAAGAAGAGAGAGTCATTTGAAAAACAACTAGAGGGTGGCAGTGACATGGCAGCGGAGACAATGGTTGGAGTATTTAAGCCAGTTGAAAGCGGCTATGACGTAGATCAAAGCATGCAACAGGCTTCCAAGCCAAAGGAATTCAAGACTAAACTAGATTGTCCAAAAAGTTCTGACTCTGCTGCTGTGAAGGAGGTGAAAAGAAAGAAGAAGAAAATGTCAGAGCAGGAGACAGCCGCCGAGGTGGCAGGTGACACGGCTGTTGTAGTGTCTGAGCCAGTGGAAACTTTTCATGCTGAGGTGGCACCCGGAAATGTTCCTGCCAAGACACCTGAGTTGGATGCAAATGTGAAATATGTAGCTCCTCATTTGAGATCTCGTACACGGAATGAGTCTGAAGAGTACTCCCAAATTCGTAGACGGGTACGAGGTATGGAGATTGTATGTTGTGTTGAACTTTGGCATATAGCCTTTGAACTGAGATGAGACGTCTTAGTTAAAACTTAACTGGCTCCAGGACTTCTGAATCGGTTATCTGAATCAAATGTGGAATCAACGACTGGCGAAATGTCCACTATATTTCGTGTAAGCATATATCCTTTGCACAAACTAAATGATTTAGTCATACTATGCAAATAACCTTTTCAATTTATAGAATGAATGTTAAAGAAATGAGATCATCATGGATATGTCTTCTGGATGTTGTAGTGAATTACAACTGCTGCAACTGCTACTGCAAGAGCTATGTTTTTAGACACTGAATTTTGTTTGGTCCGAGCAACACAGTTATGATTGTTTTCCATCATTTATAGGAATTGCCTTGTGACCTTGAGATCTGTCTAGATATAAACTTGGTGCTCTACTATTTGCAGCTTATTTATCTTCAAACTTGAATTCACATGATTACATAGTTGTATTTCAAAAATGGTGGGCTTGTACTTGAAGAATTTCTGTTGCCCCTTCCAATTATTTGTTGTGTTAGTTAATGATCGTGCTGATTACGTGGGACCTAGTATTCTCAATCGGTGAGTCTATATCATTAGTCCTATATTGCAGTTTCATGGTATTAATTTTCCCATTTGCAGTCTGTTGCTCGCAGTGTCGGTTCTCAGATTATAACTGAAGAGGTCTTGGCATCATGTTCTGGAGGTCCTCGTGGCAATGAACAGTTAAGACTTCAGTCTATTCTTCAAAACTTTAGTGTCACTCTTCTTTGCCCACTCCCAATAAACTTCACCTCTAATTATGGAAAAGGAATGTAGAAGAACTTTCCAGATGATACTTAGATTTAGAAATTAATATCATTGCCTTCTAAATTCATACTCACTTGTACTCTACTAACTTTATTTACCTTTTGCATTGGCAACAGCATAAGAACGGCTGCAGTTTAGGTTGGACATTTTTAGTTCGGTTGCGGATCACCAAAAAAAAGAAATGGCGTAGAACTGGGAGAGTCTTTTGAACTAGTTTTAATGTCATGGTATTCTTTGAAGGTTTCTCAATAGAACCTGTTGGCGAAGGAACTTCTATAATAACTCTTGTTTTTGGTTATCTATCTTGTGAGATGCCCTAAACTTCTGTTGTTTCCCCCCTGTTAATATGACTTCTATTTTTTGGTTTGTCAGTCAGTAATTTAAATGGGAACCCAGATGGACAAACTGTGCTAGCCAGCAACTTTGTGAGGGAACCAGGATATGTTTGTGTTTGTGCTGGTGTAGATTTGCTTGTCTAGATTTAAGGCTTTTAAGCATCAGGATCTTTGTGTCAAACATTCTTTATATATTTTTTATATTAATAATTCACAGTACTAGGTTATAAAGCTCTTTTAATTTGCCTTTACATATGTGCGTACTAAAAACAAAAAAAGGGAGAGTTTTTGTACGAAGTTGGAGTGTTTGAAATTTTCAAAATGAACTGCGTAATTCACTAGGGTATTACCTTACATTCCTTGCGTTCAAAAGAGTCCCTCATTCTAGGTTCCGTTCCTCGTACAGGAACAATCCGTGTTCCTGGTAACTAGTGTTGGAATCCAGATATTGGATTAACAAGTTGGGACAGAGCAAGTAATAAACAAAATATATCCTAACAAGAAATAAGTTTAGTCTTAAATAACAAACAAGATAAGATTAGTACATAGTAAATAATCTAACAAAGTAACAAACAAGTATGATGCTCATCTAATCCTTCTAGTACCCCATCAAGAGCTTTCCCTTAACTGCTTGGAATGCATGCCATGCAGATTTTATTGTTAGCTCTACCTTAGGATGTAAAGTAACTTCATTTTTTTTAAAACATAACAGCATGCTAGATCTGATAGATTTTCATACCATGTCTGCGTTCCTTTTTGTTGCACTACTTTATTTAAGCCATGTCTTTTTTTTTCTTTCTGGTTTATCTGTTAATCTCTCTCCTATTGTTGTTGGGATTGATGTTTTTGTTTATTTCTATGTGAAGGTATGCTGCTGTTTTCGCAGCTTTTGTTGCAGGCATGGCTTCTTTGGTTGGGATTGATTTCGGTGCAAAACTTCTGGCTTCCCTCGCTAAATGTTTTGAGGTGCTTCAATTATTTATGAGAATTGTGTTGCTTGTGATTTCAAGTATTTAATGCACCAACAAATATACATCAAGGTTTACAAAATTTGCAAACCATTTGTGACAGCTTAGGACATTTTTTAGACTCGCACAGCCAACCAGATTAGCTTTTTATATTGAAATGCATACTTTAAATCTCTTCCTTTCTGTTTCTGGAACTTTCAGAAAAGCGTAAGAATGCCATCTGTTTATTTCTTCAGGATGAGTACCTAGAAGAAGACAATCTTTCCCTGCGGAATCTGACACTTCTATTATCTTACTTATACATTTTCGGTGTTTGCTCAAGGTGAGTAACTTTTACATTGTGACATCCTGACTCTGCCACAAATTACAGTAAACAAGAAAATTAAGAACCTGTATTATTGCAAAAGCATTTCTTGGAACTCCCTTTTGAAGGTGGCTTTTGCGGTTAAGACTATCCTTGTATGTTGCATGTTACTCTGCTCATTAAATTGGAAAATGTATGTGAATCATGAACTCAGCAGAACCTGGATTATGCTTTCAATATACTATGCTAGCAATTGTTTATGCTGATCGCCAACAATGTGGTCAATGTAGTGGCACCATGCTGCTGCAAATGAAAACCTTTTCCATGCTTGCGATTAGCATTGGTGGTTTCACCAGCTGATTATTTTGTTTTTTCAACTTCCGAGAATATGACCTGGGCACTTCCCATGGTCAGGCATTTTTGTAGTTAGCAAGGACTAGATGATCACCTACTATCTTGCTTCCCCCAGCAATTTTTATATTAATTCCTTTACCATTACCCCCATTACCTGAGAATGGTATTTTGAGGTACCATTATTTGGGTCCATGGTGTTTAGAAACCCCCATCTCAGAAGTCGTTCCATTTGTGATGTTTTCAGTGATTTGATATATGACTTCATGATTATGCTGAGCAAGAGGTTGAGGGAGGTAGACGTTTCTACCATCTTGACAATTCTGCAGTGTAAGGCAATTTGAATAATTGGTACATCGGGATTCTATCTGTGTTATTCCATTAACAGGAACAAAAATGTTGTTTGACTAGGCAGGCTGTGGGATGAATCTAAGAGGTGAGGACCATGCTGCCATGAAAAATTTTGTGCTGAGTGTGCAGAATAGGGCAAATGAGTTGAAGGCCTCTTCCGGAAATGGCTTACATAGCAGTAGCAAAAGAGTATGCCTCAATGAGTATTACTAGAATGGATACCCTTTATCAGTGTTTGTACTTCTTTTTGAAACTTATTTACTGGGTAATCGTCACAGATGGAATTCATGCTGGAAACCATATCTGATATCAAGAACAACAAAAAGAGGGCAAAAGAGGATACTCCACAGCATACACGAATGAAAAAGTGGCTACAAAAGGTCTTGCAAATTGATGTTTGGACAAATAACTATGTATTTTATTTACTGCATTGTTTATGATGCATGAGCCAAGGCCATTCTGTTGTTCTCTAGCGGCTAATTAGGGATGGAATGATGCCATAAGCACTCTCCATCCGAATCCTACAACACTAACCATGTGCTTAAGGGGCGCATATCACAGGGTATATATTTTGTAGAAAACTGAAATTACTGCCCGCAGCATGGCTTACCAGCTATGAAGGATGAGACCTATCTATCACTGTTACCTCCTATCGTAGAGATGTTAGCTTAACTTAGATATTTGAAAAGGAGACATGTTAGAGACATATAGGGAACCCGTTTATATACCAAAAAAATATGAATTCTTTTTTTTGCTGTGATAAAACCACAAAAACTGGCTGTGGCTGTTTCCAAACAGCCTGTATCTTCTGATATGTCACTTTAACTTTCTTCTTTTTCCTTGGCACATGCCAGCGCGTTATCTAAATTTTTTTACCATCAGATGTTTGTCATTGAGTACCTTGCGACATTGGACTTGCACATTGTTTTTAGGT
>BPLS01000173.1:1025266-1059372 GCA_019656275.1 Rhododendron kiyosumense | reverse complement strand
TCTCTCTCTCTCTCTCTCTCTCTCTCTCTCTCTCTCTCTCTCTCTCTCTCTCTCATTTTGAATATACATGGACTGCAAATTGTAAAAGAACTCGAATATACAACTACAAAACCTTTAGGCGGATTTACTTGATTTGTTTTTTAGATGTAAGTTTTAGTAGTGCCCTTGGTATGTCTATTTGTCCTAATCTTCTTCAAACTAAGATATGCCAACCTGTGCTAAATTGACTATATCCATATCTTGTAGTTGCTGTTGGTGTTAAAAGGGATAATACTGTTATCAAAAGGGCTTGAGGTTTATGTTTCTCATTTCTCGTCGCTTCCTTTGCTATATCTGTTAGCCTGCTCAACTATCTGCTGATTGATTTTCACAAAAAATGGTAAGAGTTAGTAACAATACTGCCCGAGGTCTCAAGTGCAGAGAAGGAAAATAACCAGGTTGAGGCGAGTTCAGAGTTCCTTCGAAGCATCTAATTTCTTAGTGAAATTCAAATGTTTAAAAAAAAAAAAACTTGTTTGTGATGACCATGACAACAAAAATGATTGTTTTTTTCATTACCCTTCTTATACGCATTGAACTCATTTATCACAGGAAGGTCTGACTAGAATTTGATTCCTTTTTCCAAGTTCATGTTTGGTGGCACGTGTCTAAGCACTCTTAATCTGTTACATAATTTTTTTGTTTGCAGCTAAGGGTTGAAGATATTTTAATTAGAGGGTTGAAATGGAGCAAGCTTCTGGATCCTGACAAGAAAGGTCAATGGTGGTTGTCTGGGGATGTGGTCCCCCTAATAAGTAATGCTGAAGAGGTTGCCAGCACCATTGAGAAGGAGTCACTTGAAGCCCAGAAACTGTTGCAGCTTGCTAGTGCACAGAGGATGAACACGGATGTTAGAAGAGCAATCTTTTGTGTAATAATGAGTGGGGAGGACTACATTGACGCTTTTGAGAAACTTCTAAGGTTGAATTTGCAAGGGAAGCAGGTAAGCATCTTTTATTTATTTTTTCCCTTTCTTTTTCTTTAAGTGGATAGTGGTTTATTTACTTTTTGTTGTTTTGCTGTCTTCATCACTTTTTTTGTCCCCATCTTTTTATCTACAGGATAGAGAGATAATGCGAGTTCTTGTGGAGTGCTGTTTACAGGAGCAAGTATATAACAAGTACTACTCTGTTCTCGCTACCAGGTTATGTAGCCATGACAATAACCACAAAGCGACTTTAAAGGTACTGTTATTTTTGAATTTGGATTTATGTTGCCCCATTGGTTCTATTCACATGGAAAAGAAGCACAACACAACAAAATGTGCAAGAGATGATGTATGTTTGGTCCTAAAGTCGCCCCACAACCGTTAAGACTATGTTTTGGACCATCTACATTAGAACTCCTCCCCTTACAAGTTGGTTTCAAAGAATGAGTTCTACCTTAGCATTTGTGTCATGTGGTATCAAAGCCAGCCACCAACCCAAGTATGGGATCAGATGCAACTAGGTGACCATGGGATTGGAAGTATTGGGGCTTTGCAGTCCGAAGCCGGGGAAAGGAAGGACACTTGTATTGGACATTGGCGTTTCCCTCTTTATTCTTCCAATCATTTCTTGCTCTTTCCCAACTCCGGTATGGGGAAGCAGAACTTGTAATGTGGAAGTGATTTGACAAAAAACTTTGAATGGCTTTTTGTTTTTTCCATCCTTGTATAAGGAAGTTTCACTGGGCTTTTATAACTCCGTATATTGACCACCTTGCGTTTTTTAAAAGTTTTTTACCTCCATTATCTTGCTTATATTGTGTTTCCTCCTGATATTACTTTTCAGTATTGCCTCTGGGACCACTTCAAGGAGCTGGAGTCGATGGAGCTGAAGAGATCAATGCGCCTTTCAAAGTTCACCGCGGACATGTTTGTCTCATTCACTCTCTCTATTGCAGTATTGAAGGTGGTTGACTTCACTGACACCACGCAGATGATTCCCAAGAGAATAAAGCACTTCCAGATGCTATTCGAGGCCATCTTTGAGCATCCTGATAGCCTTGTTTGGAATGTATTCACTCGCATAGCCGCTAATCCCGAGTGTGAATCTCTTCGACAGGGTATCGAGTTTTTCATCAATAAGTATGTCGTCAGTAGCCGAAATTCCCTTGCCAACAAATCCAAGATCGTAAAGAAAGCGCTTGCGAGTGTTGACGGAGCTCTCATGGACGTCCGATAATTAAGTTCTAAATTATGCAAGTTTTGTAGTTTAAAGTTACATGTGAGTCAGAGGTTCACATAACATGTGGCTCTTGATTTTTTAGGAATCCAATTTTGGGATGTGCTTGACTTGTTACCGTGCTTTCTGTCGTTAAATGAGTTACTATGATATTTTGTTTACGTATAAGCGTTGGAGCCAGGAACAAAAACATTTAGTGACATTTTGCAGATTATAAGCTCCATTTATAAGTTTTTTTGCATGTGCTCTGTCTTGTTCTCATGTCTGTATCCTATATACCCCCACATCCGAATGCTGTCATCTTCAAGAGTTTCTCTGGATGACCCACTTCCGGAGGAGCGAAGCTTCCACCATGAACTTCACCTCCAGCGGAGCAAGTCTTTCTCCATGAACCTTGCCTCCACCAAAGTGGAGCTTTCTCCATGAACTTCACCTCCACCGAAGCAAGGCTTCTTCCACAGACCTTGCCTCCGCCGAAGTCAAGCTTCCTCCACGGATCTTGCCTCCGCCGAAGCAAGCTTCCTCCACGAACTTTGCCTCCACCAAAAGTTGATGAGATTTGATGAGACAAAATGGACTAATAAAGATTAATTTTTGGATGTTTGTTTGTTTTCATCCTTTCTCACCTTTTTTTAGTCTTTTTAACTATCCAAATAATGATAGCATTATATCATTTTTCTTCTTTTTTCTTTTCCTTTCCCTCCGTCCAAAAGGGGCAGGGATACAATGTAGCCTAGATATGTAAGGGTATCGGGTGCCATAGAATCGCTTGTTGCAGTACTAGATTCGGATTATGCATGCACAAAGAAGGAAAAGATGCTGACTTGAACTCAACACTCATTTGATCTAGAAAAAGAAAACCCAACAGAATCACTGGTCAAGTTAGCTCCTTGATGATGTGATCAATGAAGGTTAGCTCCTTAGTGCAACAAGAAAGCAACCAACAAGACTAACCAAGGGACAGCTCTCCTTATAAAGACAACACCCGTCACTCATGACATTGTTCCAAAATAAAGATGGTTCAGATCATAAAAAATAGACCGTTATGGGTCCGAAAATGCACCAACCATATGGTGCAGTACACTCAGGCTGCTGAGAATGGATGTTTGAGCCAATTTCCACTTAAGTAGACTGCTGAGAATTGATGTCCAACCCTACGGTGCACCAACCAACATTTTTCTTGTATAAGAGCCAGTTTGCGCGTGCGGCGTACCTTGACGAAGTTTGAGGTCCTAAAGTTTTTTTTGTTTCTTTGAATAGCAAAGAGCAAAATTTTATTGATGAAAAAAAGCATCACAACGCAAAGACAACATCTCAACAAGGTTCGCATCTAACCCCGCGACAATCATCAGCTACCCAGACCGGAATCGATAAGAGTTCAACTCAAAAGAGAAAACAGTACAAGATAAAAAAGGAAAATACTACAAGAAACAAACCACAACCCTACGCATATGGAGGGCCCGGGGGCGCATAAGCCCAGAAATTGTGAATAAACACCAGTCATTGTGGATATAAAATCCACCAAGTTCCGCAGCAAAACATCCAATCAGTCTTTGAGACCAGCGAAGTGGAGCTCCACCCAGAGCACTTCCCAGCATGCATCAAACAAAGTAATATTGATCCAGTGTTATAATCAGCCTCAGTAGAACAAGCTAGTAACGACCGCGTAGATCCTTTAGTGGTCCCAAGGTTTGTAATGTTAGACCGTGATTTGAACATATGACTTTATGGAAGACATACACTTATTTATTTTTTCACGCTCACTTGACCAACTTGGGTTAAGAAATTAAACTTTCCTCCACCAAATATCTAGAGCTGTTAGTATTTTTGGTATAAAAATTTGACTTACCTTGAGCATGTATTTCTTGATTTGGGCCTAACCCAGTAGAAATCACTTTTAATTTTCTGTACCTACGCGTAAATTACCTGCAAATAAACAACTAGTCCCCAAAATGAGATCGCTGGAGCCTGCCATTATCAATTGAAAATTTCCTTATGGCCAGTTCATAATTCGTTGGAACTGTTTGTTATGCCTAGAAGCTCACATACTCGTACAAATAAGTGGCCTGGTAGTCAAGACTTGGGCTTTAAGAATTTGTTTTCTACTGAGATCTCGTAATCGAAATTCACATGGTGCTATTGACTCTTATTAGTCAATTCACACGTGACTTTGTCCTTACTTTTAATTTGGATTCTCCATTGGTGAACATTGGAATCTAATACCTCGGACATTTCGAGTTATCATCAAATAGAAAGATCACAAGAGAGGGAGAGGAGGGCGAAAAATAGTACTTTAAAAAATCTAATTGGTTACATCATAAGAATGTGTCAACAGTCATCCAATAGGGGAATTCCAAACCTAAAAGGGAAAAAGTTGTGCAAAACCACCATGTTGGAGATGGCCCAACCTGATCCGGAAGGCCTCGATGCTGTTCGCATGACGGGGAATGCCTGGCCACGCACCAAGGTGGAATCCCCCAAGTGCGTTATCCCCTTGGCTGCCTCTATCACCCCGATCCGCCCCCACCCTGACGTCCCCTGCCTCGATCCTTATTGTTGTTGTTGTTCCTGTCGTTGTTTGATTTCATTGTTTGGGATTGGGAGGAGGTGAGACAGGAAAGGGAAATGGAGAGAGTGGTTTGAGAGTGGAAGAGGGTGGTGGAGTGATTAGAGTCTTTGCCTCTTAAATAAACGGTGGGTGTGTTTCGAATTTTTGAGTTTGGTTGATTGTTGTTGCTTGATTGATTCCCATAGTTGGGTAAGTTGGGTATCTTATGCTGTGGTTGGTTGCCCTTTCTTAGGGTAACTCTCGGCACAGTTTTTAATAAATCTTTCTCTCTATTCCTTTTCACTCATTATCCCTCCAACTCTCAAAAATAACTTTCTCAACCAAACAAAGTGTTAAGGTTAACAGGGTTTGAATAGGATGAGATATGTGAAATATCAAAAATGGCCCTTGTGTGGTCGGAAACAAGAAACGGCGTTAGGGTCAGGAACCATTTATACACATATTTTAAACAATGGGGACGAAATTGTTTAAAAGTGTACAATGGGGACCAAATTGATAGCTTACTAATACTTTGAGGACCAAAAAGGTAAATAAGCCAAAACGAAACCTATATACGAAAATTGGAAGCAATGGGGATTCAAAACCTAGAATAAGCAATTGACTGACTGAACGAATAAAGGGAGGAGGAGGAGGTTCTGCCCGTTCTCTGGTTTCATTGACAATGGCGAAGAAGATTCTGATAGCCGTGGCGCTTCTGGCGATGGTGATCATCTGCTGCCACATCGAATCGGTGTCGGGCGGCGAGATGGGAGGCTACGCTAAAAAACCAAGCAGCTATTCGAGTCTTCGACGAGGCATAGAATACGCTCTCACCATCACTCCCGAAAATCTTGGGTAACACCGAAACCTGAAAACCGTTCGAGATCTTTGGATCGACTCGAGGGTGATAGAGATTGGATGGCGGCGGTTGCGTTTTGTCTGTTCTTCTTGGCCATGGCTGTGTATGACTTCCTCCAGATGCTCTTTGGGACGGATTCTGTGCTCGTTTTTCAGGTTTTGTTTTTTAATTTCCTTTTCCTCAAAAGGAACAAAAATAAATACGAAGAAAATCTTCTGTTAATCTGAGTGTATATTTCTTATGCTCTTCGCATTGTCAAATTAAACCCTAGGTTGCTTTCCAAGGTGCCACTGGCCGAATTTGCCAAGATCTCGACTTGATTTCAGATACTATGGACGCATCCCTACCGGAGTCGCACAGTCCCCGTTGCTTACACTTGATGTTATCAGGTTTTAACTCTTTTTTAAATTTTTTTTTTTTTTGGGAATCATCATCTTTTATATGTTTCGGATTTTTGTTACCCATTATTATCTTGAATCTTGATCCTTTGAATGCAGAAACTGTTTCTTGCTTATGCCATTATGGTGGGGAGTCTTGTTTCTCCGCCTACCCAAATGTAAGTAATATGTCTTTCTCCTCATATTTGTCTAATTCGGAGCTTGTCATCAATAGAACGTCGATTTATCTTCCCCTTGGTAACTTTTGCATTGTTTTGGGTAAATCTTACTGTTGTATACAGTTATTAAGGAAAACTTTACTTTTGTCCTATTTTAGATTCGAGTGTTCTTCTGTTCTATGATTCATTTTCAATTTTTTCCAAGGGCTTGTTATAAAATTTATTTTTAGTTTTTGAATTAGTTGTATAACTCTACCATGTCACGTGCTTCATGATTTAGTGCTCTTAAAGAAGTTATATAGATGTTCCTATGAGAACCTCACCTTGGTGCAAATTCTTACCCGTCCTTTGAGTGTTAAGAAACCATAGATCAGATAGTGAGCTCTTTCGGATCCCGAGTGTAACTACTGTTAAGAGGTTGACTACTTTATCTGGATGCCTCTGCAGTTTTAATTGATGACATACCATCATGGGTTAACGGTATTTGAGTTACTTGTTTAGACTTTAGAGAATAGAATATTTTGAAGTTCGAAACACTTGACGGGGACTATAAAATGTGTACAAGATCAAATCAAGCAATGTATTTATATCACGCTTATCTAAAGCACTATTATATCAAGTCTTGATTTTATTGAGTGTCGGTTGCGTCCTGCCATCCTTGAAGGGGGTGACAGTACAACTCTGTTTTTGCTGTCTTGAACCACTTCACTAGTCCTTTACCTCTCTGGAGTTTTTTGAACACTCATTACTTATCTCTTGCTAATAGTGTTGTAACTACGCTTAGTATATTACTAATTTACTATATTTAATTGAATTCACATGGTATAATTTACAAAGGTTCCAAGTTATTTTATGTGATTTAATTATTTTTAGCTCATTAATTTCCAAGGAGCAGCTAAGTGTCCGAACTATCTAGTAGAGTACATATAATACAGGCATAAGTATGTATAAATTAATCAAGTATGTACATATAATAGCGTTTGTCCCTACCTATAAATTAATCAAGTTTATCTATTAGAATCTAACTTAACGGTTCAAATACAGTTTTGTTTCCCAAAGTATGCTCCTTGTATCATTTGGTCATCGACTTTTTTTTTTGTGTCAGTCTAATTCCAATCTATAGAATTCAAATGTTCTAATTGTCTTTGGACCGTTTCGGTTTGAGTTGGCTAATTGCAGTATGGGTTTATTTGGCACAAGGTATGAAAACGTCAACCCAAAAGTGGAAAACAAAAGATATATTTGCTCTTGTCGTATTATTGGATTCATGAGCTCCATTAAGATAAAATCAGGACATAAGATCTCCTCATTGATCTTAAGTTGCGGTAGTCTGGTCACAAACGATGCAAAAGGTATAGGCGTAAGATTTTTAGGATTTCAACAGCCTTTAGGAGTGGTTTTTGGTCCTTTCGTACGTCCAGCCAATATACTGAATGCTTCCTAAAGTTCTTCTCCAAAATGAAATCCATGGCAACCAACCATGGACCAGAAATCCTGAATGAAAATTAGTTCCTCAGCATCTCATCCTGACATTGTCCAAACCTGGAGAAAAATCCTATTTAGGTAGAGAAATTAAGGCTTGGTTTCTCCGAGTGGTCGGATGGAGTTTTGGTGGCTGTTGTGATGGCAGTGGCAGGTGGTAAGAACAGTGGAATTTTTTTTTTTTGTTTTCAGAGAGATGGAGGGAGGAGGGGGGAGGGAGGGAGGGAGAATGGTTCTCCAAAGCTTGTAGCATCTTCAATGTGAACTCTTCAATGGCAGTGGCTTTTAGGTTACTGCTTTTAGTTTCACTTATAGGTCATGAAATGACAACTATACTTGGCTTAGCACTACCTGTAATCAGTTGAATACAACATATGAACATACGCTCTGATATGACCAACTTCTTATATAGTCTTGATCTCACTTTGGTTTTCTGTATTCCACATTCAAAGCATATGATCAAACTGAATTGACTTTGTATCGCTGACCATGGAACGTGCCCTACAGCCTAATATAAGATGTTTTGAAGGATTTAGATATCTTTCCTCCTAGTTTGTTCCCTGTGCTTTAGTAAGAAGGCAAATTGGTAGCAAGAAAACTCTAAAGATGTATTGCCAGGAATTGCTGGGTTTCTTTTATGTGTGTGCGCGGTTTCATCGCCAGTCTTCTTTTTGTTTGTGCCATGTGTTATGTGGAACTGAGAATTGGGTTATTGACTTTTGGGGGGTACTTTCTATACCCAGCAAATGTGTGATCTTTTCTTTTCCACTTTTGCTTGGGATTGCTGGTATGTTGTTTTTTTTTTTGCTTGCACTGAAACATGGTTTATATCTGTGTTTCTATAACTTGACTTTCTAATTTGATCTATCCTTTTAGGTAAACAAGAAGTGGCGGTGGACGGGAGGTTGGAAGGAAAGTTTTGATCTTATGTGTAATGTGGAGCGGAAGAAACAAGATGCCCCCGTCAATGTAAATCATAGATATGTCATTGTGAGTATTTACCACACTCTTTTATATATCTTAGGTCACAATTCTGGTTGCTGCCAATTGCAAGTATGAGCTGCCTGCCATCAACTGTTATTCAGAACTTGAGAGCGCCTTGCACTCTTTGACATCTATCAAAGATACACAAATTGAGGTAATAGTATGTATCGAAACTCGAAAGAATTTTTTCTTTTGGTATAAGAAGAATCTGTGTCATGGTCTGACCTTTAATTTTATTTTTATGTATTTAGGCCATAAAGGTGTTTTGGACTTCTCGAGATGACATGGAAGACTTCACATCTCTGATACCTATATAGATGAATTTCACATATCCATCAGTACAAGGGGAACGCCATCTTTTTCTCAGAAACCGAGCATACACCCAAATAGACTGTATATACTAGGAATTCTTTTTGTTCTGATGCACGTTCTTTTTTCCAGTTTTGATGTATTGTCATCAAAAACAAAACGAAGCGGAACTTAGTAGAATATCAGGGATTCACATATAGCCCATGAGTTTTGTAGTTTAATCAATGCAGAGAAAGTTATGGGCCTGTGGCTAGCCATTGCTCCAATTTTATCACCCATTGGTGATCCAAAATTGCAGATCCATGGTTCTGGAAAAAAAAATATTGTAGATGTGTAACTCTTGGTTTGTTATGAGCTAGTGAGTTTTATGCTTGAAGAGTTGAAGACAATTTTTTTGGTGTTTGATCTTGACGAAAAACCAATGGATTTTGTGGGAAACTATTTCTCACTTTTTTTGGATGCGTATTGTGTTGTGGTGGGTGCACTTTTTTATGGATGCGTATTGTGTTGTGGTGGGTGCAGTTTTTCCGTTGGCTTTTATTGGCTTTTTTGCACCTCTCTACAGATAGAAAAATTATTCACTGGTCTTTGGATACTGCCACATGTTGTCTCAACCCCGTCATCCATTACAAATTCATATGAGGCTCCTGACTAATTGCACGAGCCCAGAAATGAATGCATGGAGGAGGGTGTTGGGGCATCACGTGGCGGTGCCCCAGTACCACTAAAGATAAGGCTAGTTTTGCTAAAAATTTCGAGTGTAGTTTTTGATTTCTTTGTTCACTCACCTCTTTCTCCATGTAAGCGATTAAGCGCTGCCCAAAGTGGATGCTACTGCTTTTTCGATGAATTGTTTAATTGCTTTTAACAAAAACTGGTCACTGGTTTGAACTGGTTATTGATAATTGCTGCTGCTGCTCTTTCTTAAGTAAATTGGTAATTGCTTATTCTTTTTTTGTCTTTTGTGCTAAGGTAATTGATTTCCACACCCATTTTATATAATCACACTCTCTTTTTGTCCTTTTGTATTACGAGTTTATAAAATTAACCTTTCATTTGTATACACTTTTACACTTGGAGGACAATAATGTAAATTAACATCACAAAAAAAAAGAAGAAAAGAGTGAGTATTAAAAAAAAAGAGGGAGTGTAAAAATCACTCTCCATTTTTACTTTGCTGCTTTTGATTAAAAAAAAATTGATAACCGGATGTCCGGGTCAATTTGCACAATTGCACGCATGATGCACCTCGACTTATTCCAGAACTACCCTTGAAGGTAACGACCAAATATAACCTCCAATGACCCAAAATTTGGAATGTTTAGGCTCTATGAAAATGGTGCCTCTGATCTCATGGAGGAGGACTATTGATGTTTTTGCTCACTCTTTGTCTGACCATTGACCACCTATTTTCTCTTGTAATGGAAATGGACGAGTTCCTCTAATTGTATGAATTTTTCTAAAATATTCTTTTCTTGAATGTGATTCAAAAGAAGCTTCAATTCCACCAATTAATAACCCAAGATTTCAAACATTTACTAAATGAGAGAGAAATTCACAAAAAGGCCTAAAAAAAGTTTCGTTTTTGGGTTGTTTCGTATACATCGTTTGCTTGGGCTAGAGTGAACATTCTGAAGAAAGTTCAGTAAAGTGAAAAAAGAGGATTATTTGCTTTTTTTCTCTCCTACTGAGAAAGCCTTTATTCTTTAGTTCATTTTTATCAAAAAAAACTTCAATCGGTAAAGGCAAGAAATAGGCTAATTCAACAATTTTTTGTTCAAGTTCGCGTGGAGTAAGATTCTCATTAGTACGAGTCAAGGGAATGAGAAATTTTTGGGTACCTGGTGGGTACCACGTGGTGCCCGAACAAATCCATCCAGGCCGTCCAAAAGTGTGATATACTATCCAAATTAAAACCCTCTGTCCTCTCACCCACCACTCTCTCTCCTTTTTCTCTCCTCAAATCTGAGCCACCCAAAACCAAAATGGATGGTCCGAATACACTGAACGAACAATACATGGTACCCATCTGGTACTCAAAAATTTCCTCCGAGGGATGGCCACTTAGCCTCTGGCATTGCGAGCAGTGATTGTCTGTGTCTTGCTGAAGGATAGATTGGTCGCGGCCAGAGAAGACCAGCCGGAGCCATACTTAGACTCCGTTCAGTTGCTAGGAATGTTGTATCGGAAAATTATTCTGAGGAAAAGTTAAGTAAAGTGAAGTAAAGGAAAAAGAAATTTATTTTCTGATGAGAGTTCATTTGACAATTTTTTTTGCTGAAAAACTGAAGTCTAATGGTTCATTTGCCGGGAAAAGATATTTATGAGAAATTTCTTTATTTTTATTCCCATGGCTAATTTCAAATAAAATTAACTTTGAGAGCTAAATAATAAGCTATCATATTTCAAAAATTAACACATACGGAAAATGTATTTTATCTAATGCAAAGCCTTAACATGAAATGAAAAAATCGACTTGCAATTCTCTATTCAATTTGCTATATTCTGAATGGTCATGCAAATATCCCATTTAAATTGACATTTTCTGTTAATCATCAACCGTACAAATGAAGTTTAAAAAATAAGTAAATGATAACTACATAAATAAATATTAAACAACAATGCTTGATTAGTTGAAATTGTTGTTACTCACGTAAATCTCAAAGTGGCTTTCTAAGAACCTAATTCATTTTTTTTTTGTATTAGCGTCATTCACTTTTTTTCTTACCCGCAAATTATTTTGGCTCCACAATGAAAAAACTTTTCCCGTGACGCAAAATTCTATGCTTTTAGCTGGATCACTTTTGCAAGAAAGTAAATTTTGCAGAAAAACTTAAAAACAAGTTTCCTACTACTTTCCTGCCAACTGAATAATACAAAAGTTATGAGAAAGTTGATTTTCTCATCATTTTCTATACTTTCCTGGCAACTGAACAAGGCCTTAGAGAATCTAAATTTTGCAAGAGAGTTCTTAGTGGAGGCAGTAGGGGCTTTCAACGGCTGCCAGTCCTCTGTCCTGGTTCGCGAGAGCTACACTCTAGGTCCTCATGAAGACGGTCTTTCTTGTTCGGTTTTTATGCATAATTTGTGTCTACCTATTTGTGGTCAAAGTCATTATCAACTTGTGGAGGTTGTTGGGTCTTTAGAGCATCTCCAATCCAATACTCTATTTGAGAGTATCAAAATACTCTATTTTATTTATAAAGTGATTTTAGAGGAAATTACCATTTCTATTTACTCCAACCACAAACCCTCCATTTTTTCCTCTAAATTTTCCCTCCAAAATTTACCTCTACCAATTCCTTTCAAAATCACCCTCCAAAATTAACTTTTGCCACAGCTTCCCCTCCTGTTTTTTTACTCCAGTTTTGTTTCCCCCTCCCTCCAAAAATTCCCTCCAAAATTAACCTTTGCCGTGAAAGGTCATGATAGTTTTTTTTGCAGAAAATGGATAGTCTTGGTAAATAGAGTGAAGTTAATGACGGTGGTAGTTCATCTACCAGTTGCTTGATGTGGAATTAAGGTGAATAGTATTATAGAGTGATCCTCCATATTTTCTCCTATCCTCTAAATATAGAGGATCAAAATCCCATCCTCTCAAATAGAGGAGGCTTGAGAGGATGGGTTGGAGAAGTTTCATATTCTCAAATGAAAGAATAGAGCATGGATTGGAGATGCTCTTAGAGGAAATCTCTTCCTCCAAAAATCTTGTTTTTTTTGGTGTTTCCTTTTTCTAGACTAGTCTTCCTAATTAAAAAATCTCTCACAACTTCTAGACTTTTCTAGTTTTAACCCATGTGTCTAAATTACAAATATCTTCTTTCTTTATTACATTCCACACTATTCTAAATATTTTTTATACTAGATATTTTAGTACAAAAGTCTACATGTATCTAGAAATTAAAAGATTACAAATTACTTTTTTTTAACACTTACAACTACAATTCAGTTCATATTTTTTCTGATTGTTTAAATGTTATATTGCAATTAACAGGGACGACTGACTTCACTACGTACGCTGACAGATTTTGTTGCGCAACTTGGAGAACAAGATTGCCAAACACTCTTTTTGCAGGATCTCCAAGGTTGACTGCAAGGACAACAATCAAGCCCATTCTTTGGCAGAGCGGGCATTGCAGTGCCTTACGCACCCCACAGCTGCAAGAGATCAACAGTTTTTGCATAGAGCCACTGCTTTTCCATTTCAATTGTAGGTCTGTTTTTGGGTTGTATTCTCCTATTGGAGTATCTGTTTTAGCTTTTTCGGGTTGTATTAATTTGCTTCTGAATAGTTTGCCATATATATATATATATATTTCTTGCTGTTCTTCCAAATAAAAAGTGGTACTAAGATTTTTCATTAGAGACGTACTTCTTTTGTCAACTAAATATAAATACAGTAGAAGATATTCTCGATAATTTTAAGGATTCCCAATACATGAAATCATATCCTACCATGCTTCAAATCTTCAAAATGAAAAATCTTACCTCTTCAATCGTAATTCATTTTGGGGTCCAAAATAAATACTCCATTTTGGTTCTTCCCGTATGGGGGCTCGTTTAAATTATGAAGGGGTGAAAAGCTTTGGTGGATGGTTGGAGATAGATGTGTGGAGAGGATCCGAATCCATTATGAAGAGCATCCTCCACATAATTTTGCACAAAAGAGTAAATAAAAAATTCCTGATGATATGATCCAATAGATATGACATTTATGTCATTACAAAGGTACAATAGGACCTATACGATAACACAAATATTGAATAATGCTTGAAAGTTGGTGATTCGAATTTTGTGGAAAAAAAGTTTTTGGATACAACAATTATTTGTAATGCTCTCTCACATGGGATGAGTCTCATGTATGTGTGGATTCCACCACATGTGAGATGAATGTTACAAATAACCGCTGTATTAAAAATTTACTCGAGATACGAGTTATTGGAGAGATGACTCAATACTTCAAGAGCATGCTCCTCTCTTCACGAATATGTGTAAGCTCCAAGCACAAGGAGATAGGGCCTCCACACCACACTTATACAAGGGAAGAGCGTTGCTCCTGAGGCATGAAATAATTTTTCGCAAGGTATAACTATCATAATGTTTTTTCCCATTAATTAAAAAAAAGTATTATGAGGAAAGAGGAGGTTATAAGAGGAATCTTTCAGACCTCGATATAGAATGGATGTGAATTGGTCATCTTTAAAAGGGTAAACTTGGCGGTTATGTGTGCATTCCAATTTCATCTCGATGATACAAAGTCGCTCAACTTAAATGATTTAACTCCAAAGGTTAGCCTAGTGATCTTGACTTCAGATTATCGATTCATTTGGATAGATAAGAAAGAATGAGAGAAGAGAGGTATATGCCTATATGGTATAAAGGAGGATTAGGTGGGAAGAGAGATAAGCTTGTACTTGATTTGAGCGATACTCTGCAGTGATATGGGTGAATAGAGTGGATAATGTAATGAATTACTCGGTTGCCCTCATTAAATCATTGTATTGAGAATACTAACCAAGTTTGAGGATTATCCAATCTTTTTCCCCACCCAAATTAGCTACTCCTGTGTTAGCTAAGACCCCTCAAAGGTATATGGGAAAATGACGGCCAATAACGTGTTTTAATAATTAATACCTGTCAAGGACATTTTGTTTATGAACAAATGTTCTTAGCATGTCCTTAAAATGTACTCCCTCCGTCCCAAATTGATTGTCCGGTCCGCAAAACGGAGTGTTAAAAATAATGCAATTTTTGCAAGAAAAAATTAAAAGTTTTTCAACAACTTACTAGATATCAATGAAAATTTTAATTTGTGAAAAAAGTTTGAATTTTTTCTTGAAAAAATTGCATTATTTTTAACACTCCGTTTTGCGGACGGGACAATCAATTTGGGACGGAGGGAGTATTAATTATCAAAATATGTCTTGAGCCATTATTTTTCCAAGGTATATAAGCTCTCTCACTCCCTTTCTTCTCTCATTACCAAACATGGAATTTTATCTCCCCATAACAATGGGCCCATATGAGGTCATGAGTTTGCTATCTCATTAGGTCTCATCAACAACTTTAGGAGCCACCACAATTCCTATTTATAAGTGTGCCAAAAAGATGAGAGAGGGGCTCCAAGGATTAATTTGAAATGTGCACATGCTCATCTAGGACACTCTGCATTACTGACAAAAAATAAAAAACTTTATATGATTCGCTAAAAGCCTAAGAAAGTTGTTTACAAGAGATTTAAATTAGGAAATTGAATTCTATACTCCTTTTTTTGACATCTACCCTCTTTTTTTTGGTCTTCTAACAAAAAAATTATATACACTTTCAACACTAAAATCCAAAAAAAAAGAGTGTAGATGTCAAAAAATGGAATGTAAAATTCAATTTCCTTAAATTATTTCCACCGATAGTGGGAATTATGGATTTTCCACCACCGTCATTATGGACTCCAACTGTTCATATCCTCGCAACGAGAGTGGGCCGAGACCGAAATGGGCCAAGATAATTAAGCCACCCATCGGATCACAGCGGTCCCAAACCCAAATATTATAGGCGGCAAAAAATTCGAAGAAACCAAAAACTGAGCAAAACCCATTTGGCGCCAGCCGAAGTTCTTCCAAATTTCCAGATTCCCGGGGGAAATTCAATTCTCACACACACAACCCCTTTCTTATAAACTCCACAACCACTTGGGGAAACACACGGTTTGCGACAAAATGGCGATTGCTTCAAGCTCTGCGTCCAAACGGAGCTCTTCACCTGATCAGAAGGGCAAGGTTGGAAAGGGTGTCAAGGCCAAGGAAGAGAAATCTCGGAAGCGATCGGAGGATGGGTGTGATTTGCCCGCGAAACGCTCGAAGGGTCTGGGTGTTCGTGTCATCCACGGTCGAATCTACGATTCTCAGCATGGGAAGACTTGCCACCAGGTATTTGATGAAACCCTCGTGTGAAAACTACTACAGTAACTTGTTTTCTCTTCGTTTGATGCAAAAATGGGCGACCATAGATTATTGTATTTTTTTTATTTTATAATTTGGGTGTTCAGGCTAGCTTAGATTATCGTTTATATGTTTTTACATTCAGGAAGAGAAAGTCTACGCATACAACTTCAAAACATAACTCGAGACACATAGCACATGGACTCATATGCATCGAATGGTTTCAAACGCAGTTGTGTTTTAAAATAGTGTGCGCATCTCTATTCATTCAAGAATACACACATATAAGTTATATAACGTGTGTTTATGTCTATGCAGGCACTGTAGTGGTTTCATTTTGAAATTTTGCCCCGTTCAATGGCTCATTGGTTCAACCTATTTTGTTGTTTCTTAAGCTAAATAAGAAATATGCAGAATAAACTAAGCTTTTTTGGTTACCTTTGATTATTTGTGTACCACTTTTCAGCCCCTTTGGATTGAAAGATTTGGTAGGAAAAGAAAATAAAGGACTAGGATTTCTCACCAAATCACTTGTTTGGAGTGAATGATTTCATGAGAAATGGGTTGCAAATTGCAATGTACAAAAATGATATATGTTGATTGGTTGTTTCCCTTTTCTTACCATCTAAACGGGCAGTTACTTTGTTTGGTGGTCATATGAGATAACAAAATGTGCAAGAGTGTAAGCCGGATAAATTATGTAGTACGTGTTTAAATTAAGAAAATAAACACATAAGATGTTGAAGTTAACAAGTCCTAAGCCTTGCTGTTTTTAGATCTGAATTTGGGTTTCCCTTTCCCCTTTCTTTTTTCTTTGAAACCTTGCAGAAAATACAAAATGAAGAGGGGAAAACCCTGAAAAACCCCATTAATGGTCTGTTCGGTTATTCAGACAACAAAAAAAGAAAAGAAGAAGAGAACCCAGATTGGGGCTACCATGAAAGGTTTTGAGAACCGGAAAGAATTTGCATTCACTATGTTTCAAGTAGAACCAATGATATCCATTATATAGGCAAGTGATACACTACATAAATGAGCTTATGTCAACTTGTCTCCCTAATGCCAAAGCTTAAGATCCAATGAGATACCACATTCACAAAGTACGTAAATGCTCTTATATGACTTGAATATTTAAGGTGGTTGTCTAACACTACCATGTTCACAAAGTGCATCTCCAATCCCTCTTCCTTGGTGCATGGCTTCATCTTCTTGATCTGCTTTGAGCATTAGTTAATAAGGCATTGTGAATCTTAAACTACTGCTGCAAAAGAAGAGTTAACTTGTGCTCCATTACGTGAACAAATACTTTCAAAGGACCATTTGAGGGAAGGATTTACCTTTTCCTATTAAGCAATTCAAAATGTTAAATCAGTGCCCTATGACTTTTGTTCAACACTTACTTTGCAATGGACTACATTAATATTGTCTATCACTTTGACAATCAAGATCAAGTTATTGTGAGACAACACTTGTCTTTTGATACAATACACACACACATTAGAACTCGGGATGATAAAACACGACAATGGAATGAAGTTTATTTGGAAACAAATGTGAAGTTTTTCTCTTGAGAAGAGGTGGTTTTGTATCAACAAAGACATAGTTTTATAGAGCATAATTTGTTGCAGGTTTTGGTTTTCCTCATTGTGGCATTTGAAACTTGAAAGCATTGATCCCTACTTTTTTTGTTTGCAACAATATGCAGTATGAATCAAGAATTACATAACATTAGTCTCAATTGTATTTTGCATGTATGATCTCATCTCCTTTTCTAATTGAATGAGCTAAACCACTTTTGCAGTGCCGTCAAAAAACGAGGGATTTTGTGGCTTCCTGCAAGAATCGGAAAAAAATTGACAAGCGATGTACTATAAACTTTTGTCACAAGTGCCTCTTAAACAGGTTGGATTCGTTTTTGTTACTCCTCGTAGTATTGTCATTTCTTTTAGGTATATAATTGACGGGAGGAGGGGTGATTGCATGGTATTTCATGAAACGGGTTTGTTTGGTTGCGAATCAGATATGGAGAGAAGGCAGAAGAAGTGGCAGTTTTGGAGGACTGGAGCTGTCCAAAGTGCAGAGGCATCTGCAATTGCAGTTTCTGCATGTAAGTGTTTGATAACTTACTATTTTGCTTTATTTTCTTCTAGATAATTAACATTTCATCGTAGAAAATAATTTGACACTTAAATACCACCAGGTCCACCACAGGCATAGCCCTGAACTACATCAATCTGACAGAACCAAAGAAAATAATGAGCTGTTTCAAATTCATTCTTTCATGCTCATAAATGTTTTGTTTCAATCTTCTTATTTTTTGCAGTTTATTTCAAGTGTTTTAGAAATAACTGCATTTTTCAGGAAGAAACGAGGGCACCAACCCACTGGGATTCTTGTGCACACAGCCAAGGCAACTGGTTTTTCCTCTGTTTCACAGCTTCTCCATATTCAAGGTTCTGGAAATCTTGATGTTGTCAAGAATGTAAAAGCTGTGAGTATTCTGCCCAAAATGCTGCTAATTCAAACAATCTGTGTCATATCCTTTACATACCAAATGCTGCTGCTTCAAACATTGTAAAAGATACAGATTGTTGTATTATGTACTAGGCAATGTGTATCTTTTCATTGAAATTAAGCATGTGCGAAGCACGTTCTTGAAAACTAGTTTGTCATAGTCTATGTTACATGAATCCTCCCAAATGTACAAAATACCGCGTTGGATACTCAACAATCGGATAAGGGTGTGGATGAAACAGACACTTAGATACATACCCGCACCTGACACATAGGTTACAGTCAATACACATTTAATGTTGGCATCCGCATGAGTGTTGTTTCGGGTAATTGGCTGACCTTCTCCAGATACGTATTGATTTGGAAAATCTACTTGGGATTTTTATTCATTATTGTATAGATTTAGCTCTATATATAGGATTATGTGAAATACACAACCTATCCTCCTCTTGCTCTCTGTATCTATGTTGCATCATGAATGGAACCAGTACGAGGAATGGGAATGTGATACTCCACATGCCTAAATCGTGGTAAGTTCTACTAGAGATAGCTTTTATGGATACCAAAATTGGAACTTATTTTTTCAAGCAACAATCATGTTGTAAAACGAAGTACTGTTTCTGAAATTATTTATATGAAATACAATTTTAGGAGCATAAATATTTTCTCTACAAAAATTTCATTCTTTCAAAATTTTCAACTTCATTAGTTTTGGGCACATGCTTGTCTTCAGTGGAAGCATTCAAATCTTGCACCTAATAAATGCGAGCTGACTCACATAAGTTACGCCACGGTTAAAAACTTGGAAAGGGTAATTGTGGTCTATAGGGTCCCATTCTTTTGCACCACGGGAGGAAAACAAAGAGGTTGCCTTGTTGTGGGCCATGTGTGAGCTGAAATTATAACCAAACAGGAAATCTTGTAGAAAGGAAGATAGGAGGCACTGTGAATGTGATTTTGGCAAGAGGATAGGAGGGAAGCAACGACGTGCTACTTCTCCCCATTTTTATAAAAGGTAAGGATAAGTTAATTTTTAGGAAAACCTTTGGGAATCACTTCGATCACTAAATTTACCGATTTGGAATGTAAGTGGACAATAATTTGCTAGGGCTTTAGCATCCTTTGTAACATATCTTTGCATCAATCTCTTTTCAATTTATCATTTCGTTTTCAGTTTATCAGTGTTATTGTTGCCTTGTCGGCTAAGTGTATGCCTATGTTTATAATGATTTTCCTTCGCAGGAGCCTATTAAACGAGGAAAGGAAAATTCTTTTAGTGGACATATTAATTTGAATTCACATTCTATAGCTTTGCCATCAATCCCAAACGGGCAAAAACTCAAGACAATGAAACAGACAGGGTTAAAGGAAAAGGAAAATGGCAATTGTGGCGATGGCATTTTGTTGAATGAGACAAGTCATGTTAAGCCTCAGATCTCTAATGAGAGGTTGAAGAAGACACATCATCGAAAACAGACTGATGGAGTTTTAGCTAAGGGAGAGTTAAAGGAAAAAAAAGAAGATAACCAGCATGATGAGATTTTGCTGAAGGAGACTAATACCAGAAACCCTCCAATTTCAAAACAAGGATCACCGAGGATGCAGGACAGCATGGGGCATAATGTGATTTCTATGAAAGAGGAGAAAACTAATAGAGATGTTATTGTTCCAGAAGATGAAAAGAATCTGGAGGTTAGCGTTTCTGACGAAGTTTCATCCAATCTGATTGCATTCAAAAAGAGTAAAGATCATAAGGATAGCAGACCCTATAAAGTTGAAGCAGATGCCTTGAAGCTCCAAAACAATGATATTGATGTTGACATCCCATTGCCTCAAGGTGCAGAGGTAACTACCGTAGCTGGGGTTGACCTACCAGCGGAAGATGTTGGCTATGCCTTGCAATTCTTGGAATTCTGCACAGCTTTTAATGAGGTAGTAAACAAACTAAATTTATTTCTATAATGTGAGAAGAAATGTACCTTAGCATGCGTGATGTTTCTGGTTCATAGTTAAGTTTATAGACAGTCTTGAGTTTGGCCTGGAGATCCTTCCACTAACATGTTGGAGATCCTAAGTTTATAGACACATCATGATGAACTGTTCTCAAGGATGAGGTACATAGTACTGATGAAGATAAACAATAACTCTGGATGGAGGGGTTGGTAAAAAAATCATTGAGAAACCTATAACTTGTTGGGATAAATAAAGGAGCTTAGAAATGGTGGGAAATGAAGGAAATCAGTGTATATATAAGCTGTCTGTTTTTCTTCTGGCAACTCGCTAGATTTCACCAAAATTGGTGAGATTTCTTGAGAAACCATGAGATTTCTTGAGAAACCATTATGATTTATTTTCTCATCCAATCACTCCATCCAAACGGATTGTAGGAATACTGTCAACTATGCTTCGTATTTTCCTCTATTTATTGAAGCTATATTGATTAGGTTCTAATGAAAAATTGTTATAAGCATTCACAATTTGCTTCTGGTTGGATGTGCAGTTCATATGTTGGGTTTTACACTCTCATTGATGTTATTTTAATGTCTGGTGAGAATCCCAATATTTTAGTAGCATATCGGATACTTTTTTCACTTTCCCATTCTCCTTTGGTAGATTCTTAATTTGAAGCAAGGGAAGCCTTCAAAGCTACTTAGAGAATTAATGCATGGACGTGGCCGCCCAGGGAAATATTCTCCAGCAGTCCAGTTTCATATCCAGTTGCTGTCAATGATACTAGAGGACTTGGGGGAAGAGTACGAGCCTCACCACTAGACTTATGTTCTTAATCAAACTTGTTACCATCTAATTGCTGTCATGTTTTATGTTAGCTCTGAAGCAATTACTCAGAAAAATGGCAAAAATTCGTGGCTGCATGCTCTACAGAAGTGTGCCTCCAGATCGCAGAGTGTACTGAAAAAACTGAAGTTGGATTTGTTTTGTCAGGAAGCTGATGATTATGATAGTTTAGACTCCTCACAAAGGCTTAGATTCTTAGTGTTTTTGTGCGATGAAGTTCTTTGTACTGCGTAAGTGATAACGGTTTGCACTTTCCCCCCTCTTAAAGTCGTCTTTTACTTTCTTATATCTTACAGAAAGCCATTGGCAATTTATTGAACTTTCTTGCAGACATGTAAGGAGTTGGATAGATGATCAGAACTTAAAAATTATTCAAAATGTGAAGGAAATAAAAGAAAAAAAATTTGCTGCAAAACAAAAGGTAGCAGAACTTGTGAACTACTGTTGCCTTCAGGGCTTTGATATTTTTTTTTTCCTTTCAAATTCTGTCATCAACTTTGATAATTTGTACAGGAGAAACAATTGAAGCAGAAGATGCTGGATGAGGTGGCCAAAGCTATCATAGTGAAAAATGGTGCTCCTCTGTCAATTTCTGAGCACGAAGCTGTTGTTTTGCAAATTAAAACTGAAGTGGCTCAAGCTCGTGCAGAAATAATGGAATCACAAGACATGGTACCTAATGGTATGTTCTGTATGTCTACAAATTTAGAACTTTGGGCTGCAAATATGTCGAGTTGAAAGGGTTCTTGGGCTATTAAAATTTGAACTTTGGGCATCTTGATTTTGGGTAGAGGTTGAGCTCGATTGAGTTTAAGTTAACAAGTTACAAGCCTAAAGAGCTTGTTTGCTATTGGTTGATGCTTGCACTTTTTGTGGTTCTAATTGAGCTTGTTAAATGGCTTAAGGTATTTTGAGGTGAGAACTTACTCGTCCTAAGATATTGGAATATTTCGACCAGGCTTTTGTGAAAGATCAACAAACCAACTCAGCGTTTTGGAATGGCTCGCTATTTATATATTATACACTCGCCATTAACGTTTACTCAAAGCGTATTTACGAAATGAAACATTTATACTAATACAATGGCTCATAAAGTTGTGTCAATTTCGTACAAAATACATTAGATAGGAATTTGCATTTTCAAACAAAGTTGCTTCACTTCAGTCCACCGCTATTCAGCTGCAGCTTGGTGTGTCACCACTGCCATTTTGCGGTTTGTTTATTTTTGACACTGCATTAATCAGAGAAAGTGTGGTTCTGTAAGGATATGCTTCAAGTCCATATTCTCAAACCATATTATCGTTTTCTTCTTATGTAGGTTTGACAATATAATCTGACTTTCTTTGTCATAAACTTCTGCAGGTATAAAAGGATCTGCTGCTGTTAGAACTGAACCTATTCTCTTGGACAGTAACGGACACACTTATTGGAAATTAAATGGATATTCTGACAACTCTAATGTCCTGCTTCAAGGTTAGGTTTTCATGATTGTTTTAAAATGTATCCAGGGCTTCATTTTACTAATGAAATTCAAGTCAATTTTTTTCTTTAATTTACAGATGTGGGAACCTCGGATGCTGTTGAGTCGAGTGAAAAATGGTTCACCTTTGATGTTGAACAGGAAAGAAAGATTGAAGAATACATTTCTTCTCGAAGGTGAATGTCATAATTTGTTTCACTTGTACCCTGTAGTTGGATTTAGTAAACTTCATATGCACGGGTATGAATTTCTTGCATCCTTTTATCTACAGGAGATCTAAGGGTAGTTTTGTCAAGTATGGTAAACATAGGAACATTGAAATTCTTCCTTTATAGTTTCATTTGTGTGTTTCTCTGAAATTTGCACAGAATGCAGTTTTTTTTAACAGCAGCACAATACAAGTTGACATTTTTTGAAAGAAAAGCCTCAGTAAAAACGATTGAAGAGATTTTAGAAGCAGTAGAGGTCTTTTAATTAAACAAGTGAATTTTGTTTGTAATCCCCATGTCGACAAGCTTGTGTATGGAATTCTTTTGACAAATCAAGAATTGAGTTTTCCTAAGAATGTAAGGTACCGGCCCTACAGCATTTCCTCCATATCTACTTTTACCCATGTTTTCTGTCCCAAGCTGGAGTTATGGGGTCAAAATTTCCTTGTTCTTCTTGGTGAGGGATTTGAACAATGAACATGAGTCTATGACAAGATAAAGATTTACATCTATGATGTCTCAGTTTTCTAGTTATTTTAACAGGTAGTTTCTAAATAGAATTATTCAGAATGTTATAAACTGAGATTTTGGGGAGGGGTAATTTTACTGTTAATAATCTCAAGTTCAACATAGCGGGACTAGATGTGCTCTGATTCATTTTGGCTTTATTGACAGAAATTATTACTTTGTTCAACATAGCGGGACTAGATGTGCTCTGATTCATTTCGGCTTTGTTGACGAAAATTATTACTTTGTTTATGTTAACGAAAATTATAATTGGTTGATCCTCAACAGTGTAAGCAACTTTTACAGGAAAAGAAGGCCATGGTCTCGAAAGCTTGCTGATGGACTGTCATCTAGTAATTAGCAAAAGCAGACCTAGTTTTGCTACTTTTCCATCCATTTAGTCAGTGCAATCAAGGTACCTCTAGATCATCTACTTGACTATCTTTGCCAATCATGTTAATATCATGTACGTCCTATTCCTGGGTGTGGAAGTGTTATTACCTACGCTATCTATCCTATGTTTAGATTTAGGATTTGACAAGGAAAATGAAACTTCTCGTGCCTCATCATTTTACCAGATCCAAAAAAACCACCTTAGCAATGAATTTACCCTCATTTTCCCAGCCTAACTAATCGAAATTCAAGAGCAATGAACTTAACTTTCCTAATTTCATTTTGATTTCCTTTATTTTATACCCAAACCTTAGAACTAAATGATTAACACGTCTACGTTGAATGATTAAGAAGATAAGCTGTTTAAAATGACTATTTATTGGATTCAGAAAGATAGCGTCTGTTGAATCACAGTTTGGGTTTTCTTACTAGAGATATTCCTAGCTAAAACTAACACCGTCTTCTGTTGCTATATAGCAGGTGGCCATGAAATGATCAGAAGACTATTGGCTGCACCATTCTACTTTAGAAAGGCCCAGAAGCTTCCATGGGATTTTTGTTGATTGAATTGCCCAAAATTTTGTACTTTCAGACGCTGCTTTGTCACAATGTTGTATGATTTTGCCGTTAAAACATGGGAAATGATTTTGCCACTCTTTTTTGTTAACGCTACTCTTCTGCAAGTGTATTTTTTGCACCAAAAACACACTTGCAGAGTAGTGTTCACAAAAAAAGGAGTGGCAAAATCAACAGCCTAAAACTTTCAGTTAGACTATTCTGTTGACTATGTTATAACCCGGGGAAGCTATCCTCCATTGGTATCTGTACCGTACTGCTTGTTTTTTAGACAAGGATTGCTAGGTGATGTCTATAGTATTAAACTCACTTTGCCCCACAACCAGTGCCTCACTTCTTCTCATTGAAGACAAACGTTTGCCTAAGATTCGTATTTCCATTTGGATTTGTCATTCATGAGCCAATCGAGCAACTTGTTTTAATTCGAAACTTTAGTAACCTTCAGAAACGTGCTTGATTTGTTTGTCAATTTTAAACAAACTTTAATCGGCCTCACAACAAGTGCAGTTTTCCCCCCTATTTGGTCAGTCGATAGAAGGGTACATTTACAAATATTCTTGGAGTCACATTAATAAAAGAACAAGTCAGCAGTAACTAACCAAGCTAAACATTTAAATGTTACCTGAGGTGGTAGCTTGGTGGTCGGTGGGTTATTCCCACAGGGTTCAACCCTCAAAGGTCACAGGTGAGCGATGTTCCTTGACCGTCAACTGAGTAAACTCACTAAGTTCAACTTCAACAAGTGTAGCTTGAGTAACTTTGACATTTTAAACATTACTTATAACATCATCAAGCCGAATGGTGAGTTGCTCAAGCTCGGTGAGCTTTAAGATTTTTCCGTTTAAGTTTAATTTATTTATGCAACAAGATAATTACAAATGATACTTAAGCAAGCCGAACATGAGTTGACTTGACTGACCGGGTCAGTGTATAGCTCTAAAATGAGGGCCCAATGATGGGCATCAAACTACAAATCTGCACGTACCTACGAGCTTATTCCAAGAATGAAGATCGAAGATTAAGTCAACGCAACATAAAAGAATACAACATTATGTGCAATTTAGTTACTGTCGAGGAGTATACAAAAAAGATATGAAATGACGAACTCAACATTTACAGGAATGAAATGTTTGTTTACCCCCATCATATATTGGTAGAACTCTCTGCCGAATTGGTTTCCAATACCTATCGGCTTGTTTCTTTTCCCTATTCTATTTTTCTTCATACAAAGGATTACATATCCTATCCTGCATGGATACTGCTAACAAGACATCAGATTTTGATCAACTTCAATATACCTTACTCTGAAATCGTATTTGATATAAGTCGGATTTCATATAGATCTTCTTCTCCCTTCCCTGCACCCACAAAATCAAATGCTTGCCGTAAAACACGAAATATGAGCCATTTCTTATCTTGCTCTACTCCCAAAGCTTTACTGTATATCATGAAGCTAGAGTAGGTAGAACTCACCAATTTCAGCTGTGATCCCTGGACCAAAGAATGAAGTAAATTTTGCCTACAAAACCCAAAGGAGATTGATACGTCAGCATGTGACAATACTTGTTGTCCTCCACAACTAAGAAATGCAAACAAAAGAAAATAGATTCGGGAAGTTGCAGAAATTTCTGTTGCAGAGAAATACTTTCAGAGATGGAGCTGTATTAACTATGTCAAGACACAAACTTGTGAGGAGAATGTAACAATCAAGAAAGTAGATAGCAGAGGAAAACAAACACTGAAAATTGGTTATATGCACATTTACAGAATCACCACCTGTCTTTTCTCAAAATCTGACAACTGCAGGTCTTTCGCCTTAAACACCAAAACCAAGCAGTATCTACCATCTTCAGTGACCTGGAGCACGCTTGTTAACATCAAAAAATGCCAGCGAAAAACAGAGTAAAGTAGCTATGAAAAAGAAGCAAGGTAAATAAACCATGGGACGGTATAATTTGAAGAACTAGCCATTTCCTTTTCTTTTTTTGGTAATGAAGAACTAGCTATTTCTGTTTCCCTCTATCTCCCTCTCTGAGCTAACATCTAAACATAAGGTGGTGCAATCAAGTCAACAAACAACATGGTTACTTGCACCCAACCCCTCTTCTGGATTAAAAATATGGAAAAAGGAAGGATAAGCCATAGTTTTCACTATCGATCTATGGTTCAGTGGCTGGGGGCCCTTGTTAATTTGGAACCATAGGTTGTTGGTTCAATTCTTCTGGTCTTTGTTGCTTATAAAAAAAGCCATAGTTTTCAACTCCAGCACCATTAAGTCCTGGTAAATTTTTTACAAGAAAATGATGCAGGACTTATACGTACTTTTTCCCAATAAAAATTACCATCTAGAATGCAGGAGCTAGATCTCACAAAGAAACTAAGAGATTTCTTATTAAGCTAGTGTTTGGTTTCCATAATCCGCAGAAATAAATTTGCAAACCAAGTTCAAAGATTTTGCCAAACATGAACGAACAAATGCTGGAAAGTCCCAGGCCGATGAAATTTAAGTATGTCACTAAGACATTTTGGGAAATTTAAGAAACATACTTCTTCACGTATCATTTGCAAAACAGGTGCACTCCTTCGTGGTATTCCTCCACCCTAGAAAGAAGAAGAAAAACTGAGGTTAAAGGAATCACAAATTTATTTTTTTATCTTAGAAGGAATTACACAATTACAATACAACCCAAAAAAAGCATGAAAAAGGTCTCTAAAGGACACCTTTTTCCTTCGCTTTTATTGGATTTTGCTACCATTGGTGCTCTTATTGTGGGATCACGGAGATGGTACCATTGAAAGATAATGAAGGCGGCTTGGATGGTGACACGTGTTTGATGTGGTTTACGTGAGGGGAGTGGAATTAGCATATCTGTGACTTTGTAGAGATGGCAAACAAAAGCGAAAAGTGTAAGTACTTCATGCCTTTGTTTTCAGTGGACTAAGGAGTTTTGTCAATCTTCTCTTCTTTGAAGATATTAAAATGTAGTTGCAAGGGTTTTAATTTGGTTGGTATACATTGTGTAAAGAGGTTGCAGCTCTACTCAAAATCTTTTTGCCTATCAGACTGAGGAAAGTAAAAGTAACAAGCTGATAACTGTAAAAGAAAAACAAAAACTCGTACAAACCATGAGCTATGATGTCTCTAATCAGGAGCACGAAAAATAAATTAAAAAATTGGTCAAGACAAGCATTGAAATTCGCCCAAAATATGTCATGTACGGCGACATTCCTTTCATCATCCAACATTCAGACACCACATTGAAAAGTTCTCTTGTACAAGGCACTGGGTAACACTTCGAATTTAAGATTTCTCTCAACTTTTATTTATGCCTATGATAGAGTAAAAGTCATGCATCAATATTTTGTGCACCATGATTGACTACGTCTGATGGACAGGTGTTTCCCAGATTTTCTTCAGCATCCACAAAGATATCAGCTTATACAACACAAAGGGAGAGAATGTACCTGACCATATTGAAAAATTCTTTTTAAAGCCTCATCCAAATGTTGCTCATCCCCGTAACGATATCTAGTGACATCATTCCTGACCTAATACAAGGAAGAAATGTCATTCTCCATGAATGAATGAAACTAAGTCAACTGTAGACTACTTTTGTAAGTGCTTTATTTTTGGTGAGCAAACTTTTCTCAGTGCTATTACCTGTCATGGGATGTTTTTACAGCGTGCACAGTATTGCCCTCTATAACAAAGTGATCCTTGGGGCAGTGCTACGATAAAACAATACCATAAGTACCTGTTTAAGAATTGGAGTGGCACATTTTTCTCTCAACATCTGAGAATCTGAGTAAGTCAAGCATGGTACTGGTTTTAGCTCTGCATACTGGAAAAAGCAGAATGCGTCTCAGATATAGCAGACCACGAATATTATGTGGTATCAGCAACAAGTTCAAGAACTCAAGCATCTTTATTCTTTCACAAGTCATGGTCCAAGCCAACCAAGTAGAATGCCACAGTCTGTTGTATTACAAATTAATCAAGTCAAAACATGTTTTTAGGAGCATATGACCCATTTGTATAGAATATATCTGGCAAAAACTCTACCCTCTCAAGATTTTAGTTTATTGTAATTGAGTTTTTCTCCATCTTTAAGAACCAACTAGGAACAATACCAGGGACTACTTTGGATAACTACATTGGCCGTTTTGAAACTGAATCATACCATATTTCAAAAATGCACGTTTACAACATAACTGCTAAGGTAAAAGTTTTTTTATTTTCATAATGCAGGTTTAATCCTCTAGCTCCCATCATGTAGCTCCATGACACATCATAATTCCAGACATTATTTTAGTTCTATATCAAAGTCTAGACAGTTGAAACTGAGACCTCTCTCAAGCAACTTGTAGGCTGTGCGACAAAAGAAGCAGAATTTGAATTCCAGATGCAGATTCTGGAATAGTCTGACTTATGAAAGAAAGTCTGTAAAATAAAAAGTAAAATTCACCTTGAGAGCCATTCCAATTATGGCAAGAGGAAAACCATACGTTAGCATTAATGCAGACCATTCAGATCCAGGAAGGATGTTGAAGTATGCCCCAAAACCGTAACTGCAAAGTGCAGATGCATCAACCTTAGCTATCAAAGATGCTGTTTGGAATATAAGGCATAATGACGGGATAAGTACTCACGAGAGAAGAGTTACTCCAAGACTTAGTCCAATAACACCAAATGATACCTGCATAAGCAAGGTAATATCGTCATTCCAATACACAAACTGGGTTGATCGGAAAACAAATCCAACATAAGATAGTCACTTAGGATAGTCTCCTAGATAATCTGAATGGCCATGAATACAGCTTGGTACTCATCTGACCATCCATGTGCCATCATATCCAAGCATATCTTTTAGTATAGCAATGAAATAAGGAGTGATAGAGATTTTGTTTGCTTACATTATATCATTCCCTTACACAAAGACATGACCTGCCATTTTATGCAATCCATACGAATTTACCTTCTTAGTTCTTATGGAGTTGCAGTTGAACTATCTTTTACAAATGCTTTTAAATTTTAAGTGATAATTAAGGGGCAATATGCCAATACCAGAATTTAGTGCCTTGCAATTTAAATTTGAATGTTGTATATATGTTTCCTTCAAACATTTAAAATTTCAAAAGCGATAAAGATTATGGGACAGATGGATTATTAAACTGATTCCTTGGACTATAAGTTAACCCCAGAAAACAAAAACTCCTTCAATATTGCTGACCTGAAACTCCAACATTGTTCAAGTCCACTATGACCATATTTATAGCGCCTACTGCGTGCACAGATCCAAAAGCCCTTCAGACCCATGGACACTCATCATATCCAAAATCAGTGTTACTGCCCATCACTAAAATAATAAGTGCTCTAGAACTCTGGTTAGTGAAATCTACACCCTCTGAGCCAGTTTCACCAAAATATCAAACTTCATAGGCCTATTAGGGGCGGCTTAAACCATTACTTTAGCAGGTTTCAAAATATACAATAGATTTCCTTTTCGACATTTGATTTTGATTTTTCCGGTATTGTCGGTACTGGACTACTCATACTGACAGTACTAAAGAAAAACTTCCAAGTAACTAAGTGGCATATCCTCGACAAATTAAAATAAACCAATCCCAATAGCTTCTGCATGGAGAAAATTTGTTCGTTTATTACAAAAAGATACTAACATATTTTGTCAAGCTAGAGTATACTTTTTGTATAGAAACTTTTTTTCCATTTAAATTCCTGTCCCTGTCCCTGTCCCTGCCCCTCCGGTATTCCAGGTACCAAACTATTCAAAAGTTGGAACCAAGATTGAGCTACACACAATACAACTCCCCCATTCACTTTTCAAACACACAAAATTTGGGCACAAGTTTCCCCAATATGATCGCCAATTCATGCCACGGGGTGCTGGCATGGTGGTCAAGGAATCGGACTGTGTCTCAGATTTCCTCTGCTGATATCAACTCTTTTGGAACCCGTCTATACAGGCTATGTTTCTGTTTTAATTGGGCCCGCTAGTGGACCGTAAGTTGGTCCCAAATAAGTTATAGCACGCAATTAGAAGAAGTACCTTGGCGAGAGTAAACTCGTCATCGGGAACGGTTGGCTTGTCGATGGCGGGGGCGGAGGGAGCGGAGGTAGGCTGAGTTGAATCGGCGGCTCTGGGGATGACGAAGACGTGCCTTTTGCGGTAGGGTCTGGCAAAAAGGGGCTCTGCATAGTTGAAACAGATGCGAGAATTTGGAGGGGGAGATTGGAGGCGGTTGAAGAGGGAGGAGCGATGGGAGCAGAGGATTGTGGCCCCTCCGCCGGAAAATGTTGGTGCGGCGGTTATTGTGGCTGCTTTCGTCGGCATCGCCTGCGTGTCTCTCTCTTGACGCTGTTGCGTGTTTTCTCTCTCTAGATATCCGTTGGAGGATGAACAAGAGGCTGCAGTTTTAGGAGTGAGGAAAAGGGACACGGGATCTGGACTCGTCTACTCTCAACCGCCAATGCCCAGATGACGTGTCTTTCCAAAATAAGTCTGCTTAAAAAATAAGTTCCTATTTCAAGCGTAATGAACTTATCAAAATAAAAAAAAAATACAATATTGATCTTATTTGATAGATTTCGATGAAATCTTTTGAACGATATAAAAAAATTGAAAAATTATTTTTGAAAATATATTATTTGTAAATTAAAAATTAAAAATAAGTACTTATTTTTTGTTACAAGGGAAAATGGAACGAAGACTAGCTTATATTGTATGATTTCAAGGCTACAATTTCTTTTTGGGTAATTTATATTTACTTTTCATAACTTTTGGTTTTGGTTTTTATCAAAAGCTATTGATGATTGAATTGAACTAATATGAGGATCGATTTTGAGCACGTGCACATTGCCTGTTTGGTAAGTTCCTGTGAAGGAAAATTGCTAGAAACATGGACACGCTTATGCCGACAAGGCAGCAAAACAAGGAGCAATAATATTGATAAAACTGATGAAAATGAAATGGTATATACTGTAGAAAGAACGGATGCAAAGCCATGTTACAAGGAACGCTATAACCCTAGCGAATTATTGTTCACTTCCATTTCAAAACGGTAAATTTAATGATTCGAAGCGATCCCACAGGTTTTCCAAAAAAATTAATTAACTTATCCTTACCAATTATAAAAATGTGGAGAAGCAGCACGCCATTGCTTCCCTCCTTTCCTGTCGAACTCAATTCATTGCTTCCCTTCTATCTTCTTGCAGAAATCACATATCCAGTGCATCCCATCTTCCTTTCTACAAGATTTTCTATCAGTAAATTAGAATTTCAACTCAAATGTGGCAACCTCTTTGTTTCCCTTCCGGGGTGCAAAAGAATGGGACTCTATAGATTAAAGTCACCCTTTCCAATTTTCTATGTGAGTTGGCTTGCATTTATTAGGTGCAAGTTTTGGATGCTTCCACCAATTAAAGTCAAGCACGTGGAAAGCACGTGCCTAAACTAGTGAAGGTAAAAATCTTGAAAGAATGAAATTTTTGTAGGGAAAATGTTTATGCTCCTAAAATTTTATTTTATTTCATATGAGTAATTTGGGAAACAGTACTTTCGTTTTACAAGATGATTGTTGCTTGAAGAAATAATTAAGTTTCAATTTTAGTATTCATAAAAGCTATCACATTCAAGTAGACATTACCACAATTTAGACATGTAAAGTATCACGTCTCCATTCCTCATATTGTAGGTGCAATTCAGATTCGCGATGCAACATAGATACAGAGGAAGAGAATGAGTGGGGATAAAGTGGCAAGTGCATTGTCATAAAAAATGAAAAAAGATGAAAACTAAATACTCATGTTTTAAGTGCTTAGTTACCAAGCATAATTGTTGGAAAACGAAAGCACGAATCATACAAGAATATGCAGAGGAAAGGGAAAAATATCTTACGCCAATTCTAAGGGCATTATGAAGTATTTGGGGACAAGGGAAAGGCAAAGACTTCGTTGATGAAGAAACCTACTTGATTTTAGAACCATGAAGGATACAGAAAATTTGATCCTTTCCAACGTCATCATCGAGTAGGCAGGGAGGGACCAGTAGGGGCGGTCGTCCCTGCAAGAAGAAAAAAAAACACTACTATTATATATATAAAAAAAAAATTCCTATGAAAGTATATAGACTCGCCTCTTTGTATATAAGCTCGCCCCTGCGTGATGAAATTACTTGCTCCATCCCTACGAGTAGCCTGGGCCTCCTATGGCCTCGCCATATTGCCACCTAGTGTGGCAGCTTGTATGTGTGGTTCATATCGAATTGTTTCACTCGATGGATGAGACGCTAAAGGAAATATCAATCGCATATAAATAGTAGGATCAAATTTATAACAGAAAAACAGTTGTCAATAATGGTGGTATTTACGGGTGCAGTGCCACCTCGTGAATTTCCTCGTTAGATTATTTTTTTCTCTGTCCAAATTTCAGCTGTTTTTTCCATCTTGCCCAACTCACATTGTTGTTTCCCTCCTTTCTTGCGCTCACGCCTTTGCTTTCCTTTTATCTTCTTGCAGAAATCACATACCCAATGCATCCTATCTTCCTTTCTACAAGATTTTTTATTGGTTAGAATTTCAGCTCACAAATGGCCCAGAACAAGGCAACCTCTTTGTTTCCCTTCCATTGTGCAAAAGAATGGAACTCTATAGATTACAGTTACCCTTTCCAATTTTCCAACCGTGTCATAACTTATGTGAGTCGGCTCGCATTTATTAGGTGCAAGTTTTGGATGCTTCCACTAAAGTCAAGCACGTGCTTTGCACGTGCCTAAAACTAGTGAAAGGTAAAAATCTAGGAAGAATGAAATTTTCATAGAGAAAATATTTATGCTCCTAAAATTGTATTTCATATAAGTAATTTGAGAAACAGTACTTTCGTTGTATAAGATGATTGTCGCTTGAAAAATAAGTTCCAATTTTGGTATCCATAAAAACTATCCCAAACAGAGCTTATTACAATTTAGACATGTGGCGTATCGCGTTTTCATTCCTCGTAATGGTACAATTTGGATTCGCGATGCAACATAGATACAGAGAAAGAGAATGAGTGGGGATAAAATGGAGGCAAGCTTTGAATGGGGATAAAGTGGTAAGTGCATTGTCATAAAAAAAATGAAAAGAAGAAGAAAATTAATACTCATGTTTAATTTAAGTGCTTAGTTATCAAGCATGTTTTTTTTTTTTAGAATTGATTTTGCCACTCCACTTTTTATTAATGTCACTCTCATTCTTTCACAAAATAAATCATCAATAAAGACACAAAGGGGAGTGACATTAACAAAAAGGGGAGTGGCAAAATCACTCTCCTCTTTTTTCTCGGCAATTATCAAGCATGCTTGTCGGAAATGAAAACACGAATCATGAATATACAGAGGAAGGGGAAAAATATCTTACGCCACTTCTTAGGGCATTAAGAAGTTTTTGGGGCAAGAGGAGGGAAGACAAAGACCTCGTTGATGATAGTGTTCAGTTACCATTTCATTTTAGTTTTAGTTTTATTTTTCAATCATTACCTTACTTCTTTCTCCAATTCTTATCTTATTTTTTTAATTATTACTTTCTCATCTCTCTCCATCTCTCTCCAATCATTACTCTATTTCTCTCTCTACCCACTACCAAAAAACTAAACTCCCTACCAAACAAAGCCTCTTGCTTGATTTTAGAACCGTGACGGATACAAAAAATGTGAATCTTTCCAACGTCATCATCGAGTAGGCCGGGGCTCCTATAT
>BPLS01000173.1:981877-995378 GCA_019656275.1 Rhododendron kiyosumense | reverse complement strand
CCGCTCAATGTGTTCAGAACGTGATTTTAAGGGTATTAGCGAGAAATCGGCCAAAAAAAATGACCAGGAAGGGCTTGATTTGAGCAGTTTTTATTTGAACCGTTAAATAAAAAACAAATAAAAACTGCTCGGATGAAGCCCTTCCCGGCCTTTTTTTTTTTTGCTGATTTCTCGCGGGTACCCTTAAAATTACATTTTGAACACATTGAGCGGCTCGGATCATCGAAATTCGATCGGGAAAGGGAAGTCCGCATTTTATTAAAATAAGGTAGTTCTTATAAGAAGGGGATATATATATAAAAGCAAGCAAGAGCTGACATGATATGTTATTGTGCCCTTGTCAGTTTGAAACCACAGCAGGTGCTGAGGATGGCATAGTTGATAATATGGTACTGAGTGAAGAAGAGGTGAATGGGACTCCGGAACGTACGCCGGTAGAATCCAATGGCATGGACAACGATGACGATGATGAGGAGGACGATGAAGAGTTTGAGCATCCTGGTGAAGTCTCGATCGGAAAGAGGCTTTTGAAATTTCTCACGACATGATGATTTTATAAACCCCATCGCGTCTTGGCCCTAAGCTGCATTTTATTCTTCAGATACTGGTAGGGATCCTTGATTTGTAGTTGTGTGTATTAATCAGAAAACGTAGATATAACCACGGTGATCCAATTCAAGGGAATTGGTCCTTGTGCCCCTCTTTTTTTGTTGGTTTATTTTTCGTTAGGGTATGGTTGCTGTTTATTGTTTCACAACAGTCCTAGAGGATTCAGATTGGCGTTTCAGTCGCAACTTCTTGTACCAAATGGTTGTACTTGTTCTTTGTATCAGGATGATTGTTTGCACTCCTTTAAACTCAATTTCCGTCGCAACTTCTTGTACCAAATGGTTGTACTTGTTCTTTGTATCAGGATGATTGTTTGCACTCCTTTAAACTCAATTTCCGCAAGAGTTGGTAATTTGTGCGCTAGGTTCCAGCTTGTAGCGGCATTATTCTCATAGCAAGGGAACTCGTACCCTTGTGCAGTTCTCATAGTAAGGGAACTCGTGCCAGAACTCTTTAACCAAATGTGTGCAAGTGACGTGAAAATAGAGGTAAAAATTTGTTCATTTGACTTGGTGTGATCTCTCTCTCCCTCTCTGTGTTATTTTTTGTTTTTGGGATAGTGCTAGTTTGGATTAGCATTAAGTTAGATTAGAACCAGAGTTCAATGCTATTCCAGGAATTTGAATTCCCAACCTCTTGAACAAACCACTTGAGCTAACCTCGAGGGTCAACTTGGGGGTAAAATATGACGACATTGAATCAATGTGGAAGATCCTCATAACTAAAAACTGAATTTTAGTGTTGATTTTCATATTCCGGAGTACATCAATGTTTCCATCTGATAATTATATGAAAGTCAATGTTCTTGAGGAAGGAGAAACATCAACTTGAGGAAGGTGAAACAACATGACCAAACAGAATAAAAAAATTAGTAGCCACACTTTAGGGGCAGCTGTAGCCAGGATGCATAGCATCCATTTTCAGATAAGAATGGGAAGAATTCACTCCACGTCTTGAGAAGATATCATTAGAAAACCAACTTTTCTGGGCTTTGACAGAGTGAACAAATACAAATGCATGCGTGCAAAAAATGGCAAAACACATGCAACACAAAACCAAAAACTAACAGTTCCTCCACCGCAGTGCCAAATGACTCAACCAAAAGACAAAATAAAAGGCACCATCATTTAACTACGAGCTGACCACATACGGGATGCAAAATCGGAAGGTGCAATAATCTGCTCAAACTTTTGACCCAGTATATTGACTACCTGGAGAAAGTAATTCTCGATCGTAACATATTCAATTGTGTTCTATTGGTATTTGGTATATCATGCTTACCAAGAAGGATAGCAAATCAGCCAAGGAAACAATATCTGTAAAAATTCTTTAGGATACAAACTTGAATGCTGCAACTATGTAACACAAAGTAGGACGATACAACTCTCTAATGGGCTGTGAAAAACAATCAACCTTAGAACTGAAAGAGATTAAAAGGGGCTGACTTGACGAGCCAACTGCAATAGAAATTCGGGAAGAAGGCGAGGTCTTGGAGGTGCTACGGCATCCTTTGCAAGAGCTTCTTTATCACCAGCATGAATGAAAGCAACAACATAGTCAAAGAGCTCATCTTTACCACCTCTTAAAGGATCCTGCACATTAAATCCAAAAAGTTGTGGAGTAAGCAGATGAACTGCATTTCATGCTGAGGGCCGAATTACTTAAGGTACTTTTTTCCTTTGCATAATTATAGTTTTCACAAGGATTCCCCAAATGTATTTTTCTCAGAGGTAGGAAACCTAACATGTCCCTGCATGTGTCATTGTTCACTGATTAGTCCTGAACTCAAGGCTCAAATTACTTAAGGTGGGGGTTCGGGGGTTGAGCCCTAAACCCAACAAAAAATTTCTACTAATACCAAGGGTCTTGCGGAAATTCTAATTTTGATAAAACCTAGCAGCATATAATGTTGCTAACCCTAGCTGCCACATTGTAACTTTTTCCTCATTCAAAACATAGTGAAATCTGGTATATGAATTCTGCGGAACCACACAAATCACCGTGACATGCATTCCCTGCGTGCTTGCTTGATGATTCTTCATATTGTTGGATGTGTGTTTGGTTTGTTGCTCAACAACCATAACACCAAACTACGATTAGCACACGTAGGTCTATCCCACATGATGTTTTGAATGAAATGGTTACAGTGCAACATCATGTAATACAATCTTAACCACATCTAAGGCCTATGCAGTAGAGGAGAAACATGATTTATGAAGCAATAGATTACAAAACAGATACTAACATATTGCTCATTCTAGTCCCAACGAGAAACGAAGCCTGAGAATTAGGGGGAAATCATCACTCACGTGAAGAAATAAATCGGTATGAGTTTTTCCAGAATACAAAATAAGTTCCACTTTTGCTCCAACTCTCTGGAGAGCATCTGCAAAAGCTCTACTGCAAATAGTAACAAGTCAACACAATAGTGTTAGAAATTCAGAAGTACCATTATTCATTAAAGGTGCTGTGAAAGAAATTGTATGATATATAAATGAGTAGCACACCAGGAAAAGAGAATCGACTAGCCCTCTACACGGGGAAAAACAAGAAACCAGTGTATTTTTGTGGGTTCTTAGTATGGTTTACAAATGTATGTTCACACAAGGCCGAACCATAAGTCAAAATATTCATGCGCCACAAGTAGTAGACTCTGTTTCCCTTGAAAAAAAGCAAAACATACGCCCCGGCCATGTGATTGAGATGCGCGGGCGTGCCAGGACCGTGACATGATCCAAACGTGAATTAGGCTAGAGAGCTTGATTCTGACTTCTGAACAGGCGAGTTGTGTGCAGTAGATGAAGTCCACCGCCAGTTCTTTTTGCCTCAACGAAGAGGACTTTACCATTTTCTCGAAGTGATGTAGAGAGAAAGGAACGAGAGTGGTACTCGAACCTTGTAAACGCCGTAGGAATGGAAAACGCTTGGGGTTTTCCATTATTGAAGAGATGAGCGCGTGCTCAAACATAAATAACGCCGTTGAAGTGGAAATGCTCGGGATCTCCATTGTCAGAAAAAATAAAAGTTACATGTGCCGAAACTGAAAGTGCAGAAAAATAAATATAGTATGGCCAGAGCCGAAGGAAAGATAATTGAAGCAAGAGCTTGAAGTTGTGTGTTGATTTGGAGGGCTTTTCTGTGATGTGGGTCTTCGGCTTTATAGGAAAGAAACATGGCAGTTTAGTGGCATAAGCGCATTACGCCCCACCTCTGCAACATGCACAAGAATTGCTTGTAATTGGCAAATTGATTTGAACCTAGCCAAGTGTCCCATGATCTCCAGAAAATTAACTTCCATGAAGCCCATGATTTGAACCATCTTATCTCTAACTAATTCGGCTACTCCAAAAATAGATGGGGCCAGCACCAAGTGGCAACTTTTTAGTGGACGGTCATTTTTGGGTACAAACGACTCAATTAAGTGTACATCGAGGGAGATCTTCAACTCCAGTACATGATGTTGCAGGCTCTATAGAAAGTCTATTTGAATGATATATACTAGTACGTGCAGAGCAAACTTGTAAAATTTGAGAACTGAGAGGGGTACCTAGGACTGTCAGCACGAATTTTCTGACTGGGAAAGCCCTCCCCGACTCCCCGACTCAGGGACAGGAATCCTCTGTGTTACCTATTGTAAGCTGCGCTTGGGCAGATAGTGTTTGAGCATAAGAAAACACAGGGCCCCACAATTCTCCTTGACAGGGCACCACCAACCAATAACATTTCCATAAATAACGTGCTCAATACATTTATCTAGTATGAGAGAGAGAGAGAGAGAGAGAGAGAGAGAGAGAGAGAGATGGGTGCCCAAGAGGAAGTCAAGTTAGCCCACTCTAGGATGTATTAATGCAGTTGTAGTCTGTCGTAATTTGACTGGATGTATATCTGGCTTACTTAGTTTACGCCGTTAGACACTCAAAAGTTTCCGTTCAGGTTAAAGTATCTATGACTTTCAGCGTCTCATACCTTGTAGACATGGACTATAAGGTTATTTTGGAAATTCTGTTTTCAGTTTCTGCCTCCCCAAACGTATATTTTTCTTTTACCTATTCTTCATGGGAGGGTAAGGATTGGGTAGGGGGATAGAAGGTGTTTGGTTCTTCTAGTTATACTGTTATACTACTAGAAAGCCTGGATAAGTACTATCTAGTTCTCCAAAATGGGATCATTAACTCCTAAAGAGAGTTGATTATCTAATCCCAAACTCTTCTGAATTTAGCAATTTCCAATCTCAAGAGCATGACAGAACCCATTCCTGGAACTCTTTAACTGGCCAGCAGTATCTGAAACCCAGTTCAGGCATTTGCTTGGCCAGAAAGCAATTATGTTGTTGGACTCTGCACTAAGCTCATCGCACCTGAAGTAGAATCTTTTACGATGCAGGCATCTCTCCTATCCTGTCAAAAAAAAAGCCCAGAGAACGCCATTTACTAGCAAACACACATCCTCTCATTTTCACCTCAAAAGTACTAAATGGTAAGCAATCATAGGCGTTTCACTTGAGCATAAAGTCATGCATTGAAATGGCTTTACCAAAAGGGGTGAGATGGGCCATTCTAATTGCTTATTTACAAACATGTACAATGTTCTAAAAGTCGGCTTAGGGCGTCCCAATGCCTAGATTTTAGGGTCTAGGCCTTAATTATGCGTTTTGTACATTAGTTGGGATTTAGTCGAAGATTAATCAGCTAGGGATTAGTCAGCTAGGCGGTGACTAGTTGGTGGTCCATTTTGTAATCTTTACAAGTTCTAGGATAAAATATGTAACATTAAAAATATAGGGGGTTTCACTAAAACAAAATTGTATATCATATATTGATTTTATGTGTTAAATACTAAATTTTAGTTTGCTTTGAATTTTGAACTTTGAACTTTTTATATGACTAGTTATTTGGTACTACCCACTGTGACCACAAAAGGAGGTATTGTAATCTGCACAATATGAAAATGTAAAACCACAGCATGCTTAAGAAAGAATTCAAACCTTGCGTCTGATGGGATGGAATAATCTGAGGTTCCATGGAAAAGGATAATTTGGGGCAGCATAGCAACAGCATTGCAGATCCTTGGGTCCTGTATCCTAATTTCAGGAGAAAAATGTTGCAACAATTTTTCCCCTTCCATTATACTGTAATGATAGCTCATTAGTTCTATGGGGCCAATAAGTGGGAACAGGTCAAATTATGTCCACAGAAATTGATAATTAGAAGTTCAACAGCATTATAATAAAAGATTAAGAATTGGAACCTTAGAAAGACGGAGCGATAAAGACCTCGACCATGGAAGTGTTCAACCAAGCTGGGCATGTTGTACCTGTTTGTGGCAGTTGATGGTAAACCATGAATACATAATCCAATAAAAGGTAATGAATTCCCAAAGGTCCATTACGCTGCAGATGTATAACAAGGCAGCAAAATGTTCATTGCTCAACATACACATAGAATAAAGAGACAGGAGAAGGACAATCTGAGAATGAAACTTACATATACATGTTAAGTTATGAACACACAATCTTGAATTTTAATATAAACTCAACAACTTTATCATCTGAAGAATGTAGCCGCAGGTGAAATGAAAACTACATGGAAAAAGGCAAAAACTTTGAAAGTCATGTTACAAGCCCTTTCGTCAAATGCGTGTTTTGCCACAGGCAATTTTACAGCACCAAAATGGGTATCACATCTCAAAAAAGGTTTTTTATTTTTTATTTTCTCCGCATAGCTAATGGCCCCAAAAGCTTAAGGTGACAAATTTTTCCTCCGTAAAATCAAGAGCACTTGAATGTGAACTCTTTGTTGGTGTTAAGAAGGTATAAGCCACCAGTGGCGAAAGTTGACCAAGAGGTTAACTGGCAGTGTTTTCTTCTCGACCTAAATTTGAACACCCAGACAGAAATAAAAGACGAGGATGATGAAACCCCCAGCGCTTGATGGATCCAACCCACAATCTGATTATTGACTCCAATATTTTGACCAAATTGGTGAAAATTTCGAGGAATGGATGGGAATACTCTAGCTAATCTCTAACGTTAGCTACATACAGGTTCTAGCTGAACCTTTAATGCATTCCTCATCCCATCTAGACAATCGTCCTTACCCTTTACCATCATTGTATTATTGAATCAGAAGTCTCTCTCTACAAATACACAGAAAGTTAATGCTAGTAACTTATGCAGAAGAGAAGTAAAGACCAAGTTGTCCTCAAGTCTCATATTATGAGTGGAGAAGATGCAGAAATCTTCTCTATTCTCCGCAGTTCTTCTCCCCGTGATACTCTCTTTTCATATATGTTTGAGATTAGATAATTCCCCTAGGTAGTTTCAGGGAGAGATTTTTAGGTTGGTAGGGTAGAGGGTTAGAAAGGTATTGTAGCAATGCTTCATTTTGAAGTTAATGATACATCTGGTTAATACATCAAACAGGTAATTGAATCAAGTCATTATGGAAGGCAATTGAAAGAATGTTGTCAAATCAAACAGGTTGCAAAGCAGTCTTTTCAGCCCTTTGCACTCTCTTCATTTGTGCAAATAGGTGATCAACCTTCTACCACACCGGCGTCCAAATGTTGGAAATGTAGAAAATGCAATTTGGAGGTGTCTTCTTTACCCCACAGAGAAGCCCCTCACTGTAGCATACCCTAGGAACTCAATCACACAACAGCCTTTAAGCTTCTCTACAACAACAACTGACATCAATAAATCACACTTACCCGCCAGACAATCCAAAATAGGCTTTTATCTGGGAGACACTCCAAGAGATGCTCCCTCCTTCGGATTCTTTAACTGCCTGCTCCAAGAGAGCACAAGAAGAAATGTGTGCACCAGCTGATTGCCCCATTAGATAAATCCTACATGAACAGACAATTCAAAAAGCGTGACACGGTGAAAGATACACAAGGATATGAAAGCTAGCCTCTTACCTGTTAGGGTCACCTCCATAGTCAACAATATTGTTGCACACAAATGAGATCCCTTGCAAAATATCTTCAACCATATCAGAGATGGTCCCCTGAGGAAAATTTCTGCATTCACATGTCACTTGTAAGATGGAGTGTTTTGGATGAACCCACATTCTGATCTTAGAGATAGGAAGTCTGAATAGTAGTCATAACTTTTGTCAGATGGCCGTACTGCTGATTTTATTCAAGGCCCAACACTTTAGCCAACAATACCTACCAAAGGTACAAAGACGGACATGGAATCCTATCTTCTACAAGCTATGCCAAAATTGATGTCTCATGACATTCAATGCCAAATTCCATGTGATTAAGTCAATGCAAATGATCACTTCAGATGAATGAATCAACAACAAAACATAATGACCAGGGCAGAGGCCATTATTATGGATTTTGATGAACACAGGATCAAAGAACTTTGCACACTTACTGTGGGCTGATGTTAACACTGTTTGTTAGTTATGGGCAACGACAAAGGAAATCATAGAGCTTTTATATCTCCGTTTACATTTACTCTTAATGGAAAACCAACACTTTGATGGGCAACCATATATTCTTTAATAATAGAGTCATGTGTCTGGCAGTAGCCTTCCAACTTTGTTAGCATAAACCAATACATGGAACATGGAATTGTTCACACTGAATCTACTAACCTGTAATCGAAGCATGCTACAATGATGTCTCTTTCTGCTAACTGCTTTCCTAGAAGAGAACCCCATGCTTTGTACCTGCAGACGAACAAGCACTTATGTCAATGGGCACAAAAGGAAATCGTTTCCTGTGGTGCACACATGATTTTGGCTATCCCCAGTGATACAAAGCCAAAAGTCGTCACTTTTAACCGCACAACATGAAAAAAACCGACCCTCAAGTAAGGAAAAACAATACTTCGACATTACTCCACAATCCAAGCTTCGAAAGGTGCATGGTATGCCAGTGTAGTTTCAATTTGTTTCTGTAGGTCAATAACCTTAAAAGATGTAACATGTAGAGTTTGGTAAGTCATGACGAAGAGGTTAGCTCTCTTGCTCACCCAATTATCCAGGCTCCACCAGTTACAAATGCCAAGACTGGCTTTGGGCCATCACTGTTTTTGGGTAAATATAGATCAAACCTGCTCAAAAAAAGCAAACACAATCAACGGCTGGAATCCACTTGTTGATTTCAGGTAGTCTGTTGGATATCAAGATGGAGTATATAACCAGAAGCTCAGATCGCTTGCCTATTTCTAGGTTGATCTCCATAAACAATACTCCGCCGGACTTGGCTTGAGAAGAAATAGTAATATGCAACTGTCAAAGAAAGAAAATCTATCATTAGTCTGGAATCTGGATACAGGATGCCATATCCTATAGCCGAACCGTATGGTGTACAAAATCTCAACTAAAAAATCATTAGTGAAGCAGACAAAGCAAGACGGATTTTGTTTTTTGGTAGTTAAATACTGCAGATATAATCTTGTCTGTTCATGAACAGACCAGGCCCAATCCAGGAACCATTTTTCAAAGAGTAGGACCTAATAGCTCTACCAATTGGTATCTCATATTCGCTCATGTTAAAAGCGTCATCCAGAAACATTTAAATGATATACGAAAATGGAAACAGAAACAGAACAAAAAAAGAAAAAAGTTATCCATAATTGCATTTCTCCAAAGATTATTTAATTCTTTCAGCATGAAGCCATGAAATAAGATTTACAACAGATTTAATCACCCTCAAGTATTTATTGAAGCATTTGCAATAGGTAACTTCAATGACGGGGCTCCCATTTTGTTGATATAAGGTGTTTACAAATCCCAAATAAACTTAGCATCTTCGCTACCCATAATAGATAAAGGAACATAGTAAATTGCCAACAAGCAGTCTATTTTTTTGTTTGCTTGAAGAATGAAATAAAACAAAACCGATAACGAAAAAACAAGGTCATAAAAAATTAACAGAACTACTAGTAATCAATTAAATGTCATGTATAGCAAATCACAAGAAACATACCTTGGAGAAAGCCTGGCATAAGTAACATTGCATAAAAACATAGGGAAAGAACTCTCCAGATCCACCGGTAGCCTACCCTGAATAAAACTAATGATTAGCGCCATTATGTAGATTCTAGATAAAGAACATATTCTAAGTTATATCTGGGCCAATGAAAATGTTTGACGAATAAAAAAGAGAACCTAAATGATGAAGTTTAACCAGATCACACATGATCTAGGAACTCACCCTGTTCATGAAAAGTTCCGCGTAAAACAAAGCAGAAATAGGAGAAGCACAAAAGTAGTGAGAGATTGTCAATAGCCTCAAACTCATATGCCCTATCGTAGAGAGTACACCTCATTTTGATAAACTCAATAGTCAACTATCCAAATAAAGGCAAACATAGACATGCAGGCTTCCAAATAATTTATCAAACACAAATCCATAAACTATGTCTGCCAAGGTCCTCAAATGTGAGTAGTCTGGCAAGAAGCAAAAGTTCCCCCAGGGTCACCCCTCCTAACCAAATTTTTAGTTGGAAATCATTGTAACGACAATGAATTACCCAATCGAGAACCTCTTAGTTCTGCATGTTGCGACAGTAAGTAAGAGAAATGAAGTTGTATATGAGAACATTGAATTGCTAACAAGCTAGAAAGGTAACCATAGGCTAAAGTCAAAACTTTTAAGATCCAATCGAAAACATCAACAGAACTGCAGAACCAGTCATATTACAACAAGCCAAATCCCATAGCCAGTGTCAAATCTTGCAGAAAACTAAGCATAAACAGTTAAGATCTTTCCTACCTTGGCTCATCATACAAATCCTTTGTTTCGTTCATGTTTATCTCTACAAATCCTTTGTTTCCTTCTCACAAAACTGAGTTCTATCTATCGCGATATCTTCCACATGCCCTTGAAAAACACATAGCGACTAAACTTTTCTAATATAAACTCTTTAGTCTAGGCAGCTCATTGCTTGTCCTTGCACTCCATTCAACGCCATTTAAAATCACTAATCTTACTCGTGCACGAACTGGGCATAGTTGAAGGTTGTTGAACAAGATAGAAAACTTTCTGCCATCTTATCTACAATTGCCATTCAACATAAGTATTATAGGTCCTTATTTCCTCCCATCCCTACTGCTTTTCAAAAGCCTCAATTCGCCCAGCAACTACTGAATATATCTCATAATGCTTCCACCAATTATTTTCTTTCCCACTCAACGAATCTCTCTTGCTACCCTCACATGAGAATTGCCCTACAATTCCAATTAATTGTTTCTTCCATAATCCAGAACCAGAGTTTATCACGTGTCTTTACTTATTGTTACTTCCATTTGTTCAACTTTTCACCATCTTCTAACCCCAACTACTGCATAATTACATTTCATGCCTCAACCCTGTCTCGGTATCCGTAAGCTCAGTCTCTCTCCTCTATAATACCAAAAGTCCTAGCATGGAACTTGCAATTTCTTACTTTGGTCCTATCTCAACCAATCCCTCTAGAATTCCATATGCTATAAATGATTTAGTTGGGCAAAAGAACCTGAAGTCCTGAACAACTAACCTAAGCCTCAACTTGGCCGTTGAAAATCATAGCCAAAGGAGGAGCGACGATATCATCCGAGGAGCCCAAGGGAAGCCATTTCACATAACTGCCAAAAGAAATGCTTTCCCTTTCCGTCCACTGGCCAAGAAATAAGCCATACGAAACCACAATAAACCCATCCATTGAAGTCTTCCCTGTAGTTCACTCAATGATAACTATGCAACAGCTAAACTATTCGTTTGCATTTTTTGACATCGCTAAAACTTCAAATTCCACAAACAAGTAGATCCAGACAGCTGTCTCACTACATGCCAAAGCACTTGAACAGGTCACAAATAGTACAATCCAATAGGCCACAGAGAAAACTCCAAATACCAGAGGTACCAACAAAACTCTTCACAACAGCTATCATATAATCTTGCAGCAAACATAAAAAAGTGCAGTAAAAGTGAAGAACGGAGACCCTTAAGCGGTCGACCCAGAGGTCAAGGCCTGAGCCGTGGTTTGCTCCCTCCCAAGGTCTTCGAGACCGCCACATGCTATCAACTTTGTGGGGAGGTTTGTCCAACTTTAATTGGGCCCCAGCTAGCTAGTGGATGGTGGGATTGCCTTCCAGAATTAGTTGAGGTGCCCATAAGCCAGCCCGACACCTGAGTTATGAGAAAAGAAAGCTGGCCCGAGCTTTGCTCCCTTCTAAGGTCTCAAGTTCTAAACCTCCACCCTGCACATGCTATCAAGTATCAACTTTTTGGGGCCAGTCATATGGAGCTTGTGCGTTTTGAGTTTTGGGATTTTAGATTCTCTCTCAGTGCATGGTCACCAATAAATTTTCTCTCAATCATTGCTTTCATTTCTCTCTCTATCTCTCTTCCCTCAAAATCCAAAATCCAACTACCAAAACGAAAGAGATCATCGTGGTTTGTCCCGGCTTTAATTGGCCCCGGCTAGCTAGTGGATGGTGGGATTACCTCCAGGATAGGTGAGGTGAGGTGCGCGTAAGTTGGCGAACAACTGACTTAAAAAAAAAATTATGTGAAGTAGGTAGGAAGAGAAGAAAAGGGAAATGGTACCCGAGGAAAGCGAGGAGCTTGAAGGCAAGTCCAGTGACCAAATAAGTCTCAGAGGCGGCGTGGCCGATGTCGCGCGTGAGAGAGCGCTGGCGGAGGGGGGGAGACCGCAGCGTAGAGGCTCTGCGCCTGGGGTAAGTTGAAGCCCTAGCAATTAAAGGCTGAGTGTCGTCTTTCTTGTTGTCGTCAACTTCGAGACACTGAACAGTCTGAACTCGATTGATCTGAATCGGCGGCGGCGACGTCGTCATTGTCCGCCGTGAAGAAGAAAAAGAAGAGGAGTAACCACAAGATGAATGGATCTTAATGATTGGATGTATAAACAGAGAGAGAGAGAGAGAGAGCTGAAAGTAAAAATGAGAGAGAGAGTGGCGCGGTTAGAAGAAATGCCGTTCCCGCTTTCGTTTGTTCGTATAACGGTGAAAAGCTCTGGCAAGGCAGTGTTGGGATGATTGATTTGATTTTGTTGGTTAATTAATGTAAATTAATCGCGGAATTAAATTTCCAAGATTTTGAGAACCAAATTAATTTGGGAAATTGTATGATCGGATCAATTTAACTCATCAAATGCTAGTTCTGGTCTGATTTCGAACCACGTACATTTTGAGGTTAGGCATCACGACTTATTCAATAAAATTTTAATAAGCTCGATAAATGTCGATAAGATCAATACGCATCATCTCTAAGCGAGTCTGATGTTAAAGCGCGTTTCTCATGAAATTATAAGTATGTATATATTTTGAATTGCCGTTGGAAGCAGTTTACATTGATTTGATTTTAAAATTTGAAATCATGACCAAATCATTCGCTTGGGACTCCATTTGCACTTGAATTAGAAATGATTGGGACAGCATTCGCACTTTGATTTTCTTTGGTATTGTTTCTACTTCAATAAATTTAAATTTAAAGACTCCTTCTTAGGAAATACTCCTATTCAAAGTAAGATGAAAAGGTTGGTTGTGGACGTGGGCGAATATACACAGTGACAAGTGGATTCAACTAATCTTACTTGATTGGATTTCTCCGTGGAAAAATGCATCTATATTTTTTTTTTGGATAATTTGATAATTTTGTCCAAAGACATTATACTCTCTTCACTATATCATGCTCCAAGTAATATTGAAAAATTTCGACCCTGCCCAGCTTATTTTACCCATGGCCTAATCTTTTTTTGTTTTTTTGCTCTCACTCTCTCTCAAATACGAAAAAAATGGAGAACAAAAGACTTCATTGGATGCATGAACAATTGATCCATCTAATAGTTTTTTTCCTTTTCTCTGGGTATTGGTCTTACCATTTAGATATCAAATAAGTTTTTCTCCTTAGAGCATCCCCATTGTAATAA
>BPLS01000173.1:957379-981867 GCA_019656275.1 Rhododendron kiyosumense | reverse complement strand
GTAAATAGATGTGGATAAGTTAATTTAACAATAATGCTAAAAAAACAGCCCACATTGTAATAAGCAAAGTTACAAGTCTTTTAGCAAATAACCAAATTTACACGTTCCATAATCAAATTTAACAACTTTTACCAATAATCAAATTCAATAACTCAAAAACACCCCACATTAGAATCGTCTCATCGAGATGAACAAATTTGGTGTGGTCAGGTGCGTGATTAAAACTCATTTGCGATTAGACAAATATGCATTGTGTATTGTGTATTGTGGAGTTTTTTTTTGTTAAGGATGCAAAAATAACCAATGTGGAGGTAGAGGTTGTTAAGTTTGATTATTGACTAAATGGATAATCAAATATTGACGTGACACATTTTGATTATTGGTTTTGATTATTACTATTGCAGATGCTCTTACTGGTATCAACTAATTAGATGTTGCAGTTTATAAGAAATTCCCTATTGTGATTGTTATGGTAGCGAAAGCATTTTCTGCCATGAAGATTGTGAAGAGCCGACTTCGTAATCGAATGAGTGATCAATGGATGCATGATGGTGATTGTGTATATTGAGAGAGAGATTTTTTTTTATCACAATTGAGGTTATCACGCATTGGTTTCAAAATATGAAAATTCATTTCCATTAGTTGTAAATGAAATTAATGAAGTGGTATGAATTGATATCTCTTTTTGTTTACATATTATGAATATATATCTCTTTTTATTTAGTATTTTAGTGTTCTTATTTTTTCCGTGTACATCATGACCGAATACAGTACTGTATTATATTTGATGTAAATATTTGACCCCAATGCCATAAAATTCTAGGTCCGCCTTTAGTTATGGCCAACAATAAACCAAAAACGGCAAACCTACAAAAAATGAGTTAGGACCTTAGACACAATTCTTCAAAATGACACGCACTTCCGCTCTTACATCGTATGGGAATGGCGTTTTCCATCCTCACTCTCATAGGTGTGCGGATATTAGTAGATCCAGAGATGGAACCATATAAGAGGCTTATGGGGGCCACGCCCCCGTGTAGTTTCACGAGTTTTTTTTTTATAAAAAATAATATTAAGATTTTTTGTTTTTTGTTTGGTAAGAGCAACTATATATCTATATTTTTTTGTATTGGTGTTATTTAGACATTTAAATACTTTAAACTATATCCAAAATCCAACCCCTCTCTCTACACACTGTCTCCAATCAGTTTTTCCTTCAATTATTACTCTCATTTCTCTCTCCATCTCTCTCCACTCATTACTCAAAAAAAATCTCCCTCAAAACCCAAACTCAAACCAAATAAACTATCAGATTCTCGAACCTTAAAATTTCAAAATTTGTTTTTCATAGTTCGGCCCCCACGTTTAAAAAATTCTGATTCCGTCCCTGAGTAGATTGAGATCTGATTCAAAAATACTTTCATGTTTGTGCTTCCGCTCACGAATTATGTGCCTCGGGTTAGGACACAAGGTAAAAGCCAATTGGCAAGTTGGCACCAAACCTCCACGGGAAAACACTAGAAACACGTATTCCCGGAATGGAAAACACTAGAAGCCGTGATGTGGGAGATTTCTTCAATTTTCAGAATGGAAAAAGGAAAAGCCGGTGGGGTTAGCTGGGCAGGTAAAATGTTGCTAGTAATTTTCATCTCAACCTAATAAAGAGTTAGATATTGGTCAACTATGCACAAGACGCATTTATGAGCGTCACTTTATCATGCCCACCTCGGGTCCGTGTATTTAAAACTTGGGAAAATGACGACCCATAATGTATTTTGTTAATTAATATCCGTTAAGAACATGCTAAAAATATTTGCTAATGCTAAAAATATTTTTGACGGGTATTAATTATCAAAACACGTCATTGGCCGTCATTTTCCCTTTAAACTTTAATTGTTCATTTTTTTTTTCATCTCGTAACATGTGATCTATGCAGAAATTTAGATGTGAGTAAATATTAGTAACCATATAATTGAACCACATCTATCTTATACAAATAAATTTTCAAAATCATTCTAGCTACTTTTTTTTTTTTTTTTGAGACAAATGTGTTGACCACGTAGTTGATTTTATCTATTCGACCCAAACAAATAAACTAGAGATGAGTACGATAAGACTGACAGCACACGTGCTATGCACAAACCCCATGCCCCGTTTTGCGTTCTCAAATCAGATTGTTTTCCTTGGTTCAATTCCCATATTAATTTAAAATTTGGACCCCACATCCAAGGACGAAACTAAAATTTTGCCCTAACAGTGGCAAAATGTATACTAAAAAAATCTAGTGGTGGCAAAATTATATAAATTTGGCATAATTTTTTTTTATATATAATAATTGCATTTTCTAAAATTTTTGTAGTCGCCGCCACTAAACCCCTATTCCATCCTTGGCCACGTCTGTGTATGAACTCGTGTTGTACACTTTTTGATTTTATAATTTTTTCCCCGGAGTTTAAAGTGGCTAGGGTATGAATAATACAGTATTGGTGAAGGATTCCGTTCAGTCGCTGCGGACCAATTTGGTCCAATTTTTGCATCAAGACCGTCCAAAAGGTTTAGATTTGTTCGGATAAATTTCTCTTACAAAATCTCTAAAACACTCCGAACAAATCTGACCGTCTAAAACACTTTTAAATGGTCCGAATGCAAAAATTTAGACCAAATCGGTCCGAGCAACTTCACGGGATACGATCCCATTAATATTGCGTCGAATAAATTATTCGGGGGAGTGAGAAATGGGCTCCACCAAATGTCCAATGGAGAGGCACCACCGAAATGCCCGCCATTAAAATTTTAAAAAGGTGACTGTAATTTGTCAAAATGCCAACACACGAAGAAAATTTTAACTTATCCAGCGGCCACTATGTGGCATGCCACTATTTATTTACTATTCCATCCGTCCTATTTTTATTATCTATTTTTGAATTGAGTATTAGGAGTATTTTTTAGTTATTTATATCTTTTAATTTTTAATATTTTTTATAATTTTGAAAATTTTATACTAATCGAGAACTATCAAACAAGATTCATATTACATATTTTTAAAGATCTACATTAAAAAATATAGATAAAAGACATAAAACAGACAGACAAACAAAATAATAAACAATAAAATAAAAATAAGAAAGAAGGATCGAGTACCTATCTAGGAGGTTCCTGATCATAATGTTGGGTTGAGTTCGTTGCACTGTCACCCTCTTCGATGTAGACTTGGGAAGGAGTAAAGGATCCCAAGGAAATGGGTTTGGGGTTGGATCCGGATCCTCTCTCCAGTCCAACGCGATTGGAACTGGATGAGAAAGTACAAAACGAAACCGTTCATTAGTATAATCAATGATTTGAATTTGCTAAAAATTCGAGTTTAACTCTTTTGTGAAATTTTTTTCCAACAAAACTCAACCATTCATTACTTTGACATGGATTGTCTCTTTCATCAAACATTTGGACTGGGGAGGGTCTGGTCCTTTTGGGGAGATTTTGGGTTGCAAAAGCCGAAACGATTTGACTATAGTACTGTTAACCACTCTCGAAAAGGTATTGGCAAATCTACCCCATCTATTTAATATAATTTTTTTTTTACATCAAAAAGGAACATCATAGATAGATAAAGAGTCGTTACAAGAGTTCAAAAGATAATAAAAACAATTCCAATTACAAAAGGTTACCAAAACTAAAGTTCGATAAGAGAGAAGTAACAAGTATAAAGGATAGACAACTTCCAAAACAAAAAGATCCACTTTGAGTAAATTATCCATTGTCGAAGGGATAAGATGTGTTAACTTCAGAATAAACACTAGGAGAGGCAACAAATCTTGCCAAAAGGAAAGCTTGATGTACTATGGAGCGCTCACATGAAGATATACTGTAAATATGGACTTCTTGAGCGAGAAAGCATAAGTCAAAAAACAGAGGAGCTGCAAAAGCTGGGAATTCCTTAAAGCTTTTTAACTACTAGAAAAGATAATAGTCGTTAGCGTGCATGTTTATATGCAACATATGGTTATCAATCCCGGTCATTAATGGTTTATGCCCATCCGCGCATCCGAACCATTGAAAACACAATTCAACGACTAATTACAGAAGTCCTTACATAGCTTACGTAAGGGAGTCCTCATAGGAAGTAGAGCAAACTATGACATGTATCTTATGTTTCTCTAAGTTTGGAAGGTTAAAGTAATTGGTACTTTTAAGCGTACCTTATAGAGAGTAGTGTTGAGATGGAGATGTAAATTAGCCAAGTCGAGCTTCGTAGTGTTTGAGCTCGGCTAATTTACTAACGAGCCAAAAACTCGAGTTCAAGTTCGGCTCGTTTATAAACGAGTTGCCTTTAACGAGACAAATCTGGTTCATTTACTAAACAATTCTCCATAAAACAAGCTAAGCTTATTATACAAACGAGCTGGACTTAAGAGTGTTAGCTCGGCTTGTTTATTATACAGTTAGTACTTAAAACTCACGCTTGAGCTTGGCTCAATTACCAAACAAGTTGGGTCCACCTCTTAATGAGTTGAGTCCCGAGCTGCTCGCAAGCAACTTGGTTCGTTTGCAGCCCTACGTTCAGATTAATGATTATTACTTATGATCACTATGCATCAAAGAGTTTCTGGATACTGCCATGAGGAAACAGCCGATTAAAGGCAGCCCTATTTTCATTTTACGGTGTTTGGACCAACTTACACATACCTTAACTACTTTCCTCCCCAATCCGATTAAAGCCCGGTCATCAACATCGGGACAAAGAAATTAACAAGAAATTACTTTCTTTTTGAACAACAAGAAAGAATTTATAATCTTTGGAAACAAATTATAATCTTTGAAATTATTTTCTTGCCTCCTGACCCAAAGGTTCGAATCTTGATTAATTCTGTGGAAAGTAAACCCACCGACCAATCTAACTTACCCTTATCTTCCATAGAATGGAGTTCTTTTTCTTTTTCCATAAAGCAACGAACAACAACTCTATCACATTTATCGAACATAGCATCTAAAAGCACTCGTGTCTCCTTAGAATACTCTGGATACATTTTTCAGTGAAATGCTAGTTGATTCGATCCCCTTTCACATTGACTTTCGTCAAGTTAAAGAGAAAAAAGAGCAAACTTAACATTGTCCAAACAGTAGGAAACTCAATTTACTTCAAAAAGGTTGATAAAAAGGAACCCAAAAATTAAAAAAGAAAACTACGCAAAACCTGGTAAAATGCTGGATCCAAGTAGGCTATAAATAAACTGAGCAGCTCGCGAGCTTGAGTTTTCTGCTCGTTTACTAAACGAGCTGTTCAACAAAAGCCCAGTTCGTTTAGTAAAAGACTTAGCTTTGCTGGTTAAGGCTCGAGCTCGACAAAGCTCGGCTCGTTTACGGCCCTAGATCCAACCCAACTACAGAATCCTATATAACCAGTTTCAAGCATAATTCCATACATTTGAATCAGAAGTTCAGGATTCTGGTCTATCTGACACATAAAAGCTAATAAACCCCTAATTAGACTCTGTAATTCTTTTTTATTATGTTCAATTAAGTTCTTTAGTTTTCAAAAAAAGAAAGATAATAAGCCCCGGCAGGACCACCATTATTGAAGATAAGGACTCTACAGCGAAGGACCGCTAACACATCACACCACAATGCAAAAAAACCATATAGGGTACTTGAAAGTTAACCAAAAGAAAGATCAAACCAACCGATGCCCTTAATGTGTTCATCACTGAAAATAAATTACTGGACTGCCAATGAGAATTCTGTTCGAAGACCAGACAACGGCCCAAACATTTTACTAGCTTCTATTTCCCATGCCGGATTCAACGTCGAAGTACATAAAGTGGGAATGGCCTCCTTAGATCAAATGATTGTATAAAACAGTATGTTTCTCCATAGAAAATCCAAAAAGCCAGTCAAATCGAGCGTTGATTTAATTTTAGCAGATACTACTTGCTCATCCCACTTCATCTTCTGTGGTATTTTACCTGAGCCACCATCTTCGAACAGCTGAAACTGGTTTGTTCAAGAATGGTGCATAACGGTGAACCAATGGATCAACAGTCCTTCCAATCTTAGCCCACACACTCTGATGGTAACCAGCAGTCACAGGGACGTTATACATGAGCTTTAATAGCTGCCCAAAGCAATCACAGAGAAGAAAATAAGGTCAATAAGATAAGATGAGATTCATTGGACAATTGTTCATTTTCTGTGACATCCTAATCATAGAGTTGCTTTTTCACCAAGATAAAACTTTGAAACAACAATTGGTATCAGTATTGAAATATTCTTTTCTTATTCGGTATGTTCACATATAATAGTTCAAGTATACTCATATTAGGCAGGTCGATGATCAAGAAGGTTACTAGTCCTGTGACTCCTGTCAAACTCCCACACACAAGGCTTTGATAGTTAGCAGAACAAAAATCGTTGCTGAACACCAAAATCAGAATACAAGTGAAACAAGAGGAATATAGTTTGGGAGAGAAGATGCTATTTGATGGGCTTGGTACATACAAGACATACACAGCGGTTCATAAGAAAATACAACCAAACCGGGACATTATCTGATACTATTACCCTGCATAAAACTAGACTAGATAGCTCCAATATGCCTCAAACATGGGCCATTGTAAAACTGCTACAACATGCGTGGCAACCCAGGGAACAATTTTCTGGTGAAAATATGCACGCTCTTATTTTGTGTTTCACAAGAATGAAGAAGACCATAAAAATTGCTTTCTATAAACATGGCAACAAGGCAGTTTCGGGAAAGGCCAACCAAGAACCAACTCCAAGACTTGCATCCCAAACTGGGGACCAAGAAATGGACCAGAGTGCCCAAAAATGTACCAAAATTGGTTGGCAGATGACGAATGGAACAACTTACTGCATTGAGACATACACGCATGCGCACACTCTGAGACAGAGGTACACATGTTTGACACTTTGACTTCATAATTGGTCACTCTCTTAAGAGTTCTTTCATCAATTTCAAAGAGCCACATAAATGTGAACAAGATCAAAATTTTGTGGACTATATACTAAGAGAGAAGCAGAACCAACAAACCTGCCAATACATGAACGTTTGTATTATGTTGCGCTGCCACCTGCATGTCCAAAGGATGAGGTTAATGTATAGTGTAGAACAAAAGGTGACCAGAAATAACATGAATAGAAAGCAAATGAGCTGAATTACTAACGAGAATAGAGAAAGAACAAGAAGAAATCCAAGTCCAATCTCAGCTTGCGAAGAAAGAATGTTGAGCGTAGTTGTGTTTGATTCTACCCATACACATGGCTTTTCCAAGTACTTCCTGTAACCAACCAAATAAGCCCAACGGTAAAGAACAACATTGTGGGATAATTACCACCACCCACCAATTAAAAAAAGCACATCTTTCTTTTTTGAAGCCTGATCCACAAAGGGAATAAGCACACAAAATTCAAGTAAAGAAATATTGTTGGGACTAGGATTGGCTTGGCGAAATTTCACCAATCGAATCACCATAATCTCTTACAAGTCGTGTTCTTAGCAAGGATAATTGGGCTAGAGCCTAAACAGTTCTGGAGGTAGTTTGGAGTCTTAGGACACCAATGGGGTGTCACGAGGCTTTGTGGTTGTTTCTTTCCCAGAAGGGAAAAAATCAGCGAACTTTTTTTGTTGTCACCTTTTGCCTCCAGGCTAATGCTTCATTAGAACAAAATTGAAAAAGAACCTATGGGCCCTTTAATACCAACATCATACCCCCAAGACATCAGAAATCATTATTAGATAAGTGTCATATAGAGGTTGCTCGTATAACAATTCTAGTGATTGACCAAACCAAAAGCTGCAAGCAAAAAACAGTCAACTCATATCAGCTAGAAATCAGAGAAACTTCAACCTATACAAGGAAGAATGGCTGAAATTACGTCTAAGGAACTTGCCAACATGCTCCAGAGCTCGGGACAAAATGGGAATTAAAGCAACTGCAACACATTTGAGCATCAGAATATGAGGGAGGAAAAAGAAACCAACTTCAATATTACAGCAGGAAAGAAAATTCTCTAAGGAGTGAAGTGTCACTGACATCGGAGGTAAAGACGTGATGCGAGAAACGTAAGGCAGTAAATGAAGTAAATAAACTCTTTGGTTGCCATCACAGACTGGAACCACACTTGCACAGCCTGTAAATTCCATGCTCTAGGTTTCTGCGAACAATGACATGTTAATTAAAATCCAAAAGGAACACCAGGGTAACTCAAAATTGAGTTAAAGAATCAGCAATGACACAGACTGAAACCACAAGGTTACCCCGTTCAGAGAGTACAAAGTGTACAGTGAAGAACATGCAGTGCCCATAAAAGAAAGCCGGTATGCCCAATTTGAAAGACTTGTAGGTACTAGAGGAATCATTGCAAGCGCAGCAACCATGAGTACCTAAAGGAGAAAGAAAAGGAAAATGGTAAAATACGGAAAGGTGAAAAGCAAGATGAAGAGATTGCATCAATATACTAGGACTTGCAAGATATGTAAATGGTTAATCCACCAATATTCAATTGAATCATTCTTGTGACTGCAACTTTTATTCACACACACACCAAAAAAAAAACTTCAAATATAGCAATCCAGCATACCGAATGCATCTAAGGATCATGAACAATGCTAACCATAGCACTTGGATGTCTAACCTTTGGGATCTTTATCAACACTCATGCATCTTATATTCGTTAAAAAATAGATATACAATGAAATAAGCAAATACATAGGCCTTGTTTGGTAACCATTTCACTTCCAGTTTTCTGTTTTCTTTTTCAGAATTTTTGAAAGTTGAACATGGAAGTATGTTTGGTTGTCTATTTTGATTTCCAAACAGAGAGAAAAAGTTTCAAAATTTTTGAAAATTGGAGAAGTAGCAAAACTGAGCTTCTTTCAAAAGCAGAAAACGGCTGCCGGGAGGAGCTCTTTTAACTCTCTCTCTCTCTCTCTCTCTCTCTCTCTCTCTGCGGCATCCTCTCTCTGCCTCTACCATGACAAAGTCCTCTCAACCCAAACACTTGTTGTTTGGAGAGGAAAAGGTGTGTAAAGTGACTTACACCTTCACACATAATCATTTATTTATATGAGGAGATAGTTCATTACATAATGTAAATAAGCAATGTGGGACTAAACACAATATACTAGTATACGAGTATACTAGTATTCCAACACTCCCCCTCAAGCTGGGAAATAGATATCACACAAACCCAGCTTGTCACATAACATCTCCAACCGCGGCTTAAACAATGACTTGGTGAATATGTCAGCCAATTGAGCACTTGTAGACACGAAAGGAGTTGCTATAACACCATCAGTCAACTTCTCTCGCACCAGATGACAATCAACTTCGATATGCTTAGTCCGCTCATGAAATACAGGGTTGGATGCAATGTGAATTGCTGCTTGGTTATCACAATACAAATTCATAGGCAATTGCACATGGAATCCTATCTCCTCAAGAAAAGATCGCACCCACACAATCTCACATGTGGTGTGAGCCATGGCTCTATATTCTGCCTCTGCACTAGACCGTGCAACCACGGTCTGTTTCTTACTCTTCCAATTAACAAGATTGCCACCAAGAAAAACACAATATCCAGTGGTTGACCTCCTGTCAGATGGGCCTCCTGCCCAATCAGAATCAGTGAAGGCCTCAATACGCAAATGACCATTAGCTCTATAAAATAAACCACGTCCAGGATGAAACTTAAGATACTTGACAATTCTAAGAACAGCCTCCCAATGTGGCACACGAGGAGCAGACATAAACTGACTCACAATACTCACTGCAAATGAAATATCAGGACGTGTAATAGTGAGATAATTCAGTTTACCAACCAAACGGCGATATTGATCAGGACTAGACAGTGCCTCCCCCTGATCAATGCATAGTTTGACATTAGGATCCATAGGGGTATCGACAGGTTTCGCCCCCAACAAACCAGTCTCGTCTAAAATATCCAGCACATATTTCCTTTGTGATAAACTAATACCATCTTTAGATCGTGCCACCTCGATACCTAAAAAGTATCGCAATTTACCCAAGTCTTTAGTATAAAATTGACTCTGCAGAAAGACCTTCAACGCATCAATACCTCTCTGATCATCACCCGTAATAATAATATCGTCGACATACACAATCAATAACACTTTGCCTCGAGGAGATGTGAGAGAGAAAACAGAATGATCAGACTGACATCGATTCATACCAAATTTCAAAACTGCATCACTGAACTTGCCAAACCAGGCCCTGGGAGACTGTTTAAGCCCGTAAAGAGCTTTACGAAGACGACAGACCTGAGAACGCTCCCCCTGAGCAACAAACCCAGGTGGTTGCTCCATATAAACCTCCTCAAGAAGATCGCCATGTAAGAAAGCATTCTTGACATCCAATTGAAATAAGGGCCAGCCAAGGTTGGCAGCAAGAGAAATAAGGAGACGGACAGAACCAAGCTTCGCAACCGGGGAAAAGGTTTCAGCATAGTCAACACCATAAGTCTGGGTGTAGCCTTTAGCAACAAGACGAGCTTTGTAACGCTCAACAGACCCATCAGGATGATATTTCACAGTGAATACCCAGCGGCACCCTACAGTGGATTTTTCAAAGGGTAGAGGAACCAACTCCCAAGTCCCATTATCATGGAGTGCAGAGATCTCCTCCTCCATAGCTGTCCGCCACTCAGAAATAGACAAGGCCTCCTGAACAGTTTTAGGAACAAAGACAGAGGAAACAGAGGCAGTAAAAGCACGAAGGGTGGGGGACAGATGATCATAGGATACAAATTTAGCAATAGGATGAGAGATAGTACAAGTGCGAATACCTTTACGAAGAGCAATGGGAGGAGAAGGTGGAGCAATAGGAGCCAAAGGAGGTGGAGGCGGATCTCGCAACGGAGGAGAAGGCTCAGCGTTAGGCGGAGATGGTGGTGGTGCAGCTTTGGCACGGCGAACATATACCTGCATCGGGGGGTGCTGCTTTTGAGGTTGCCCGGAAGGAACCAAAATATGCATATACTCAGACTGATCCGCATGAGGCAAAGAAGGAAAATAGGGTAACAACTCATGAAACGTAACATCAGCACAGACAAACTCACGATGCAGAGTGGGAGAATAACACTTATAACCTTTTTGAGTCCTAGAGTACCCGAGGAATACACACTTAATAGAGCGAGGATCAAGTTTATCGCGGCCGGGATCCAGGGCATGAACATAACATGTGCACCCAAAAATTTTCAGAGGTAAAGAATATAAAGAACAACCAGGGTGCAAAATACTATAGGGAATCTGGCCCCCAAGAACGCGGGAGGGCAAGCGATTCACGAGGTAACCAGCAGTAAGGACGGCGTCGCCCCAAAAGGATTTGGGAACCGTCCGCTGGATTAAAAGGGCTCGGGCAACCTCTGTCAAATGTCGTATCTTGCGTTCAGCAACCCCATTCTGTTGGGGAGTGCGAGAACACGAAGATTGATGAAGAATACCATGCTCATCAAAAAAGGCAGACAAAACATTATAGAAATATTCACCAGCATTATCCGAACGAAAGATACGAAGAGAAACATCAAATTGAGTCTTTATTTCCATATAAAAAGATTTGAAAATGGAGTACAAGTCTGACCGGTTTTTCATGAGATAAACATAAGTAAGTCTAGAATAGTCATCCACAAAAATAACAAAATACTGAAAACCACCACGTGATGAAACACGCACTGGACCCCAAATATCGGAGTGAACTAAATGAAAAGGACGAGACACTCGACTCTCTACTCTAGGTGGAAAAGAAACACGACGGTGTTTACTGAACTCACAGACTTCACATGGCAAAGACTGAAGACTACGACACGACGGAACTAACTGCTTGAGAGTCTGAAGGGAAGGATGACCAAGACGGCAATGATGTTCATAAGGAGATACGGAAGCCTGAAAAGCAACAGAGGCAAGAGGTTCACGTTCGCCAGTGTCAAAATAGTATAGACCACCACGCTCAACACCGCCACCAATCTTCTTCCCCGTCTTGAGATCCTGAAATACACAATAACCAGGAAAAAAGGTAACCGAACAATTTAAGGATTGGGTAAGTTTACTAACAGACATAAGACTATGGGGAAAACGAGGAACATGTAAAACAGAGTTTAAGGTAAGAGAAGAATGTAAAATAACAGAACCCAAACCAGCAATGTCAGAAGAGGAACCGTCAGCCAAGGCAACATGAGAAGACTTCACAAGAGGACGAGAACCAGAGAGGTGGATGGAGTGACCAGTCATATGATCGGTAGCACCAGAATCAATAACCCATGGAGTATTAGAGGCCAGGCCAGCAAAGGTGGAGCCTTTCTGAGCGAACGTAGCAGTGGAAGAGGAAGGCACATAAGAGGGCGGCTGGGAAATTAGGCGATGATACTCATCCTCTGGAATAGTAACAACTCGTGGGATGGAGCTGGGCACAGAAACAGAGCCATCATCCTCAGAAACAGTAACCTGATGAGCAGATGGGCGGCCATGAAGAATCCAACAAAAATCAACTGTATGATTAGTACCATGGCAATAGGTGCAGGAACGAGACCCACGACCACGGGCACGACTAAAATCACGACCACGACCACCACTACCACTACCAAAATCACGACTACCAACAGACTGCATCGGACCACTGCTACCAGAATCACGACCATATCCACGGCCAGTAGGACCACGACTGCCTCCCCCACGGTCAAAACCACGAGAAGAAGTACCACCACGAGGAATCGTGGTAACCAAAGCCGAGCGGGCAGCAGGGGTCAAATCAACAGCACTGGAGTCTGGAACAGAGGCCTGACGGACACGACTGAATACCTCACTGAGAGAAGGTAAATCTCTACCACCCAAAAGATTGGACCGGATAGAATCATATGCTGGCGAAGGTAAACCAAACAGAAAACGAGCTACTTGCAAGCGCTCACGCTGACGCTCCATAACCTGAATGTCTGAAGAAATGGGCTCACAAGTGTTGAGCTCCTCACACACTCCACAGAACTTGGCATAATACTCTTCCAAGGATAAGTTGCCAAGGTCAAGAGAAAAGAACTGTTGATGAAGAGCATAAGTCTGGCGGAGATTATCAGCCCCAGAGAACATCTCCTTAACCTTCATCCATACTTTTTTCGCAGTAGATAAGAAAACCAGAGTATTCTTAATATTTTCCTCCATACTATTCCAAAGCTCAACACGAATTTTAGCATCTGCAGGAACCCAAGCACCATATGATGCGGCAGTCGCCGCGGGAGGATCATCAGTAAGATAATGATAGTCGGACTCCCCGATATAATAGACTTCAACAGCCTTAGCCCAAACAGCATAATTTCGACCATTCAATAAGGTAGAGGTAATGGACAACCGATCACGAGACCGGGAAGAACGACTAACAGCGGAAGTCACAGTACTAGAACTAGAAACAGAGGCAGTGCCAGAGCTCATTGCAAATATACCAACCAGAAACTATGCCAATAACACAGAGGCAGCCACAATCATCAACAAACCACGATCACCAGTAAACAAGAGCAGTAAAATAACAAGGCCAAGAAGAAACGAGAAGTCCAAAATAGCCAGACATAAAGTAGGGCAGCCGAATAGGCCCACAAATAAGAACACAACAGAATACCAACGGCAAACTCATACCAGAGTGTCAGAAGCAAACGATAGAAGCATCAAGAGACAGAGATCAGCAATTAAAAGAGGCGCCGGAGGCAGACGAGGGCCGGCGAGGGTCGCCGGTGGCCGAACGAGAGCCGGCAAAAGTCGCCGGAGGTCTGTGACGACGTAACGGAGGTCGATGAACAGTGCGCGTGAACAGTACCGATGAACAGTGCACGTGAACAGTACCCGATGAACAGTCGCGTGAACAGTACCCGGTGAACAGTCGCGTGAACAGTACCCGATGAACAGTGCCGTGAACAGTCGCATGAACAGTGTCGTTTTAGGGTTTTGATGAGTGTGGGTAAGTTGTTTTAGGATTCGAAAAGGTTTGGGTGGGTTGTTTTAGGGTTTGTTTGTTTGTTTATTTATTTATTTTTTTTGTTGGAGGCCAAGAATGGGTGGCTAGGGTGGGAGGCGGCTATGGTGGTGAGGGTTTAGGGTTTCAAAGGCGGTTTAAGAACCCGCTCTGATACCATGTTGTTTGGAGAGGAAAAGGTGTGTAAAGTGACTTACACCTTCACACATAATCATTTATTTATATGAGGAGATAGTTCATTACATAATGTAAATAAGCAATGTGGGACTAAACACAATATACTAGTATACGAGTATACTAGTATTCCAACACTGTCCTTAATGGTTAAGTTCAGATCTATGCTCCAACGAATTCACCGGTAGCCGGAAAAACACCCACATTGGCACAACAACCATGGGACAGCAGTAATTGAAAACACCTTCCCAGACTGTTGAGTGTTGTCTTGCGGCCCTAGTTGGACCTGCCTTCTATCTATCGGATTTTCCCCAAAACCCCGTCAACTGCTTCGATTCCACTTGGATCCCGATAAAACATAAGATTGTTACGGATACATTGGTGACAAATGGATTATCTTTTTGAATGAGAAATAGTTATTGGATCAAACACAGTTTTCTCTAGACTTCATGGAAAAATTGGAGGGTCCACAGGGATTTAATCCCTGAATTCAAGCATTCTACCAGTTCACCGTTAGTGGCAGAGATATCTATATACATATGAAAACATGTTCTGTTGGTGGGTTTTTTTTTGGGTAAGTGGGTTTGTTTGGTTTGTGTGAAAGTGAAGTGTATATTAATATATATGTAAAACTTGTATAAGAGAGGTGGTTTTGGCTAATTTTGTGGCAGAGAGAGAAGGGACGGTGGTGGAGGATTGGGGGTATCGGAGATGTTGAAGAGGAGTTTGGAAATTGGGTTAGAAGGACGAAGGAGGGTGTTTCGAGTGTCGTAGAAACTGATGGTGGTGACAATTAATGGAAGTTTTTTTTTTTAAAAAACAAATTAACACAAACATGTTTTTTGTTGCTACTTTTTTTAAGGGAAAACAAAAGCAAGTTTTTAACAAATAGAAAACAAAAAATAGAAAAGTGACAGTGTTGCCAAACAAGGCCATAATGTGACGGCAATAGAGAAACAAAAGTAGAGTATTCTAGAGTCATACCAACTAATGAACCACCCAATGATAAGGTCATGAATGTGCACGATATCAAACATAAATCAAAATCAAAAGACGTTCAAAGAGATTTGATGAGAAATTTTAAGGCTTGAAGATTTCATTTCCAATTATACACTCATAATAGTGATACAAATAAAAAGCAGTTAAAGCCAGAGTCAAAGGAAAGCACAAGAATCACAGCTTTGAGCAGATACTAAAAAAGGCAAGCCAAATATGAACACGCAGTAGCATATGGAGGTTAAAAATAACAGAAGGGGCTTACGTCCAACTGGTCTGTAGAATATGCTTTAAAAAGCCAGTACAAATGCAGAAGGGACAAAATTCGCTAAGACGAGCAGAGACAGCCAACATAAAATTATGGAAGCGGCAGGTTAAGTTGAACATCAAAATACCATCATCCGATCTACAAGATGTAGATAAAGATGGTGTTTTACCACTCAGACCAAATGCCAATGACTACAACCACATACATCAATCTTTGTCCACGACTGTAACCCAAAGGTTTCCAACCCACAAAAGGCAGACGTTAAATGAAGCTGATGAATCTTGATTTGTTGTAAATATTAGATCATGCTGCTCAAACTCTGACACTGTCCCCATTCAATGCAAGTAATGGACCTCAAAGACGCCATTACAACAATGTAGTATAACCAAACCTAGTAAAAATGAAAGTAGATATAGCTATCTTACTCAGACAACACAGTTTTCTTGTAATTGTTCACAGGGAACCTAGTTTTCAGGAAAGAAGCCACTGATTGCTATTCTCCAATTAGTTGACAACAGGGTAAGATAAAGTTTTTCACCAATCTTTTGCCAAACCATTGTTTAAGTAATCAATGTAACCACATCTGAAACTCATATTCATCTTGGGAAATACGTAATCATATATAAGTTGTACCCAAGCATTGGAAAGAAATTGAACTTTTTGTTGATCCAAACGCAGAGAAGTCGAATTTGGAGCTGCAGTAGTTGACCCTGATGCTCTTGTAGATGATCCTACAGCATAGAGTTCAGATCAATTTCAATTAAGACAGCAGATCTGGCTAGTAAAAAGCATATGAAATAGCCTGTTTCTGAATCTAAATAAGTGACATCACTGACATGCAATTCTCCATTATGTTTCTTAAGTATTGTAAGAAGAAGGCAGAATATTCTACCTGAGTTACGTGTTCCAGCTTGGTCACTTGGATTCGAAGATGATGGTGTTGGCCTTGGTGACTGGGAGGAGCTGCTTGAAGCCATTGCCTCAACAACATATTCAGGATCCTGCTCGTGCAAAAACTTATCTCAGCAATTTCAATAAACATAAAAAACCAACAAACCGCAAAATACAGCCCAACATAATGACAGATAACACCTCGAAGATTGACATAGAACAACATGGACGAATGAATTGCTAGCACATATATCAACTAAAAACAAATGCAGGAGATCCGAAGGACAAAGATGGGGATTCAACTGAAACCCAAATGGATCAATGAAGTACTATAACCATACAAAATCCATGTGGTAAAAAAAGCAAGAAAACGCACATAAAATTAGAACTACAAAATAAAACTGCAGAATCCAAAGGATGTCAATAGATAAACAGAAATCTGAGTCCATCAAAACCGTATAAGCAAGGAAAGAACAAATTAAACAAAAAAACAAAAAACCCGAGAATAAATGCAAAAACTACTAACCGTGATTGCAAAACAGCTAATCCAGGGGATTCCCCCATTTATTATGTTAGCAAAAAAATCCAGCACATGACATATAAGTTCTCCTACCAAATATTATACCAAGAAAGAGAAAAAGAACACAACCAACAACAACAAAAGTCTAAAAATAACCAATGTTCCAATAATGCTCCAACTAACTAATAATAATGACCTAGAGGCTAGCTCAGTTGGCCATAGTCCTTGCACCTCAGCAGGAAGTCAAACGTTCGACTCTTTCTTCCTGAATTTAGAGTTGTATTTTCAATAGTTGACTTATCATGGTGCTTATGAATGATATTGTTGGATTTTCTCTTCATTTGAAAAGTCCAGATTGATGTAATTGTAATGTACCCACGGCTACTAATTAAAAAAAAGAGCGCTAAAATAAGAATGACCAAGACTCAGGAACAAAAAGCAGACAACTGATCCCAGAACAGATTAGCATTGGATTTCAGGGAAATTGATGCGATAGTGAGCACTGCTAAGTATGCGATAAGTGTGGACAGGGTTAGGATAGAGACGATGTAACGGCTGTAGAATTTGCGCTTGAAGTGGTCGACAACGTCGGAGCGAGATGCCATGTGAGGAGGGATGAGTATGTTGGACCAGTACCCGGCCCATCTCGGGTCATTCTCGTAGTCGTACGCCGCCGCCCCTATCCTCTTCACCCTCTGTGGATCGTCTTCTTCTCCCCCCATTATTACTCTCTCTCTACTCTTTACTCTCTCCCTCCCTCTCTCTCTCTCTCTCTCTCACACACACACACACACACACACACTGTTCGCGCACCCGACAGTCTTGGCGGACGGACAACACAACTTCGATGACGGTTCAGGAAAAATTCACTGTGGGGAAAACTGCATTCTACCCCCTATAGTTATTTCAGTTGGCACTTAAGTCCCCTAAACTATTATTTCTGTGCGTTTCACTTTCCGTTGTATTATCGGACCACGGACTAGTGACAATAGTCAATTATTTTCGGTAAATGATATTTTAGTTGATGTATATGCGAGGAGAGTGACATGGCTAGAAATTCATAAAAACATGTGATTTCGTCCATTTAATTTAGCAAAAACGCCCCCTTAACTCCATAAGCATGTCAATTGTCCCAATTATAAGTGGCCACATGATGATTGTTTTGGCCTAATAATCCTTCTGGATTTTTTTTTATTAGATTTATTTTTCTTTTGTTAGTTTTGTGCTAGATATTTTGGGATTATTAGTTCGTCTCAATGAAACTATGAAAGGAATCAGAAAAAATAAAAAAATATGAACGAAATTCAAAATTATGTGAATAAAAACAAAAGTAATCTAAAGAATTTTTTTTTTAATTTTTAATCACAATTTTTCATATTTTATATTCATCTCAACGAGACAAGTTAATAATCTTAAAAAAAAATTGATGCAAAACTAATGAAATGAATCTACAATGACATTGTACAAATTTGATGGTTAAGGGGTTAAATCACGGCCACGTTCGTTTTGGGGCTTTTGACTCAATTTTTTTTTTCTGTGCACGGTTCTCAGTAAATTTTTACTCTCATTTATTTATTTATCTCTTTCCACTCATTTTCCGAAAAAACTACCTCAAAACCCAAAACGAACATGGTTGCTGGGTAACGGCTACCAAATTGCCAGGTAACTCTAGAAAACCGCTAAAAAGTAGTTTCTTTTGCTTATGGGGCCGGTGAAATTAAAAACTCCGGTACTTCGACAAGCCAGTTTGTGTGGTTAGTAAAATTGAAAACTTTTCGCGAAAATCATAAGTAACACAAATGATTATCCGCATAAACCATATGTCAAAGCCTCAAGTAAAAGAAACCTGACTTTTTTATTAGATCCTACACACTGTAATTTCCACTAATGTTTTAAGCCATTGTTAAAATAAAACACGATATTTTCCATGATTAAAAAAAAAATTAGTTACCCATTTACCCTTCATTAATCAAGTTTCTGGAAATAGAAAAGAGTAAAAAAAACCCTTTCCTATGTGAATCTGCAACCAGCTTTAAAAACAAAATTAAAGTTAAACTAAATGTGACTGTTATGTTCCATATATACACTTATTAGGTTACAAATTTATTGAAAACTACAACCGGAATAGAATTGAAACTGCAAATTAGATAGGATTACATATGTTTAATTAAAGGCAAAATAGATTAATCTCGATCTGGGTAACTGAAAAGTTCTTTTCCTTCACTAATTTCTTCAAATGAAGTTTAATGACAACAGCAGCTCAAATCTGGTGATCCTATTCATATTAGCGTTGGCCCTTCTTGCCATAATCCCAATCTATGTGCACAAAACTTCCCCTTCTCTCTGGCGGTCTTCGGATATCGATATCAACGTTTCAACGCCACTACATCGAGAGACCGACAAATCCGTCATTCCATTGCGCTTCCCTGCAAAAAACTCTGATACTTTGATGAGAACAAAATGTAACTTGTTTGAGGGAAATTGGGTGCCTAATTTGGACATGCCGTATTACACGAACGAGACCAAATGCGTGATTGACAATAGACAAAATTGCATGAAATTCGGAAGGCCAGATAGCGATTACATGAAGTGGAGGTGGAAACCTAATGGGTGCGAGCTACCTCTGTTTGACGCAGCCAAGTTCTTGGAGCTTGTTAGAGGGAAGTCCATGGCCTTTGTTGGGGACTCAGTCGCAAGGAACCAAATGCAGTCGCTGATTTGCCTATTGACTAATGTAAGTTCCCAAACACCTCACCTTTTTTTGTTCTTTTTTTTTTTAAGATCAAGTTTTTTGACTGGACGGTGCAGTTTGGGCGGCTCAGGGGCCGCCTCAACGCCCGTTGTGCTGATTCGAGACTTAAAAAAGAGATCAACGATCTCAATTTAATTCTCGAATCAAATCCGCCGGATGCATTTTCACTAGTAGTAGTTTGAGTTAGCTTTGCTAATAGCCATTAAACCAATTTCCATTCAGGCAACACGTCCCCTGGATGTATCACACATGATGGAAGAACCGGCTGAACACTATTTCTACTCTGAGTATAATTTCACATTAGCCCTTATATGGTCCACTCATTTGGTTGGAGCCAACTTAGCGCCCAATCCTTACAACAAGAGCCCTGCAAACCTCACACTGGACCTACCCGAATCGTCCTGGTGGCCCGAAATCGAGAGTTACGATTTCGTCATCATCTCGTCCGGACACTGGTTTTTGAAGCCGTTGCGGTTCTACGAAAAGGGAAAGTTTGTCGGGTGTCACATTTGCCGAAAAGAACACGCCACGGATCTAAATGTGTTCTACGCTTATAGAATGGCTTTCCGCACCGTGTTCAGAACGCTTTTAACCCTGCCTAAATTTAAGGGCACAGTATTTATGAGGACGATCACGGGGTCCCACGTGGATCACGGAGAGGGTAGTTGGACCGAGGATGGAGATTGCGCATGGACGAGGCCATCCAAGAGGGAGGAAGCGAGGATGGATGAGGTTATTTCGGAGATGTACTCGATCCAAGTGGAGGAGTTTCGGGCTGCGGAGAGGGAAGGGAGGGGAAAAGGGTTGAAGTTCGGGCTATTGGATGTCAGCGCAGCGATGTCGTTGAGGCCCGACGGGCACCCGAACCGGTACGGGCATTGGCCACATGACAAGATCCGGAGACCCGATTGTCTCCACTGGTGCTTGCCTGGGCCGATTGATATCTGGAATGAAATCTTGCTTCATATGATGATGAATGAATATCAGGGTATGGGAAGTCTTCAATGAAATGATGCGCTGATATAATAATGAGAGGGAACATGGATCGGGACTCCGACATTATGGCCTATGGGACCCACCTGTTATGAGAAGAGTGTGTCTAAATATGTCTCGGGAAGATTAGGCTGTGTGTTTTCTCGATTTAGGTTGACAATAGTGAGTTTCCTATTTTTAATTTTTTTTCTTCTCCCTAGCTTAGAAGACGTGATTGTAAAAAAGGTTGTCCGTGGTGAATTTTGACAACATGAATTGTTGTTGTAATTGGACTTGTAAATATCATTCTTATTTTCCTAACTGAACAAGAAAAAATAAATAAGGAAATGGAGTTTGGTTCATTTTGTTTTACTACGTGTTTCGAAACAACAAAAACTAAAACCTCGAAATTTTAACCTCAATGGAATTAAGAGGGTTTTGGCTAAGAGAAATAAATACTTATTTTTTGAATTAAATGTGATGTATTGTGAGGAAATGACCTGTCTCATAAGATGAAAAATAAGTAATAATTACAAAAATAAAAACCTCAGCGAGCCCGCATATGGATTTTAAAAAGATGGGCCTACATATTTTTGACATCGATGATGTGTATTGTTTTTTTTTTTAGAGCCAGCCAACTGGATCATTTATAGGAAAAGACAGACCGAGTGAACGCCTTGATCCAATTACGTTTATTTTGAGACAAAATGGGTAGTCAAATGCCTATATATTTTATTTTGGACAATTGTTTTACAATCGTGTGACGCGTAATGTCCGTCCAAATTATTTTCAATGAAAAATATTTTTTCGTGAACCATAAAAGTGAACGACATGAATTATCAAAGTGTGTTTCTGAATTACCAACACATAATACTAATACATCATGTTTACACAATAATTATTAGGAGGCACGGGCAAAATATCTGCAAATATCTACAAACAGAGAGAGAGGGGGGAACTTTCTTAACAAATTTCACTCATTCTCTCTCTCTCGTCCCTAAATTGATATTTTCCTCAAAAGATCTCCTTTTTTCCGGTGAACGAAACGTAAGTGCAAGTACGGCACCTCGCCACCTCACAGAATATTGTCCCGTCACACCGCACCACTAAAAGACCTCTTTCCCTCCCTCTTCAACATCTCAAGCAAGAAATCAGCCCAAGTGTCAATGGGCCCAGGCAAGCACCAGTGAACACAGTCATTATACATGGTCACACTGTTATTTGCCCAATGCCCATACCTACTTGGGTGCCCATCTGGCCTCAACAGCATTGCATATGTTGTGTCAAGCACCCTATACCTCAACCCTCTCTTCCTCCCTTCTCTCTCCCCAGCCCTAAACTCCTCCATTTGGGTCATGTAGAATTCCAAGTCCTCACCCTCAAAATGGGCCTCACTACTCCTCAAAGGCCTTTTCCTCACACAATTTCCCCCTTCATTCCACAGCCCACCTTCAAAATGAGATGGTGCAAAAGTCCTGAGAAATACTATCCCCTTGAAGTTTTCTAGCCCATTGATGGCCCGGAAGGCGGTCCGGAACGCCTTGCGATACCCGTAATACTTTGGGAGGTCGGTGACGTTGTCGACTTGGCAGAACCGACAGCCGACCAGCTGCCGGTTTTCGTAGAACATGGCCGGTCTGTAGAACCAGTGGCCGGCCGAGACGATCACGTAGTCGAATTCGTCGATTTGGGTTGTCCACGTCTCGTCGAATTCGTCGAGGTAGAGGTTGAAAAGGCCCGTGCGCGTCGGACCGGTTTTGTCGGCTTCTTCGGCCCTGATCAAAAAGGGTGTCGTGAATATTGCTAGGGTGAAATTGTAGGACGTGTATTTCCAGCGCTTGAAATTCTCGTCCGACGTGTTTGAAACATCAATGGGATATTCCACCTGAAAAAATAAAATAGCTTAAACTCGGTGAAATTGGAAGAGGGTAATATCGTCAAGACATACTTGTTCTGACCTGGCCTATATTATTTTTCCTTTTCTAGAATTCAGAACCCGCACTAGTTAAAATTATTTCGAAAGTATTTGACTCAAATTAACAAAAATCCACAAATATAAAAAGTTATTAAAATAAATAAGTTAGGCCACATTAATTATCCAATCTATTTATCATGGCTGGTTTAGGGACCAAATCTCTGAAGAAGAGAACCGAAAATATTAACAAGATGAAATAGGAGTCAGCGTCCCGAGTAATTATTCATATAATGAGATAGAGAAAGTCCCAGGAGCACCACGTCCAGAAGCAAGTAATAATGTCGATCCCCAACAACCCACGTTGCAACGGGCATGGCTTTCCTAAAGTTTTGTCACTAAGTCCTTCTATTATGATCTAGATGTAAAAGTGACCCCTCTAATCATACCAACTTTTTTTTTTTTTGGTTGTAACGGAGTAACAACCTTACAGCTAAACCATTAAATGATCACCCGACTGTACAATCCAAACTTCTGGGAGATCTAGTGCGGCCACACCAGTCACGGCTCCCCACTTCTGAAGGATTTAGCGCGGCCACACCAGTCACAGCCCCCACTTTCTGTAAAGTACTCATCCTGTAAAAAATTAAACTTCAGACCTTGAAAAGTACTCCCTCCGTCCCAAATTGATTGTCCGGTCCGCAAAACGGAGTGTTAAAAATAATATAATTTTTGCAAGAAAAAATCAAAAGTTTTTTAACAATTTACTAGATATCAATGAGTATTTTTAATTTGTGAAAAAAATTTGAATTTTTTCTTGAAAAAATTGCATTATTTTTAACACTCCATTTTGTGAACCGGACAATCAATTTGGGACGGAGGGAGTAGTTTCAAAGTCTAAGTATTTGCCCAAATCAGTGGAACAACCTTGAGTGCGTTAATCATACCAACTTTATTCATAAAAGAGTAGTGGAAATGTGGAATGTCCAAAAACGTCTGACATGCATGTCCTCAGCTGGCAAATAGATATATTCTTCGATCATAAAGCTAGCCATGTGGCTGTGTGGCCTATGAAAATTGATGTCTCTCTTTTGGATAGAACAAAGTCTCGTATTATAACTATGAGGTTAATATATACTTCTTAAGGTATATTTAGTTGAATGAAATCAAGGTTAGAATGGAATAATTATTTCAATGACTTACTTATTTTAATGTTTGGTTCACCATTGAATAATGGAATGATGATTCCAAATGGAATTATTATTCACCTTAGTATAAGAATTGTCATTCCATCCAAAAAACTAATGAATTGTTATTCCATTTCTTTGTCACATCAAAATTAGTGTCACTCCAACATTCACTATTGTCACACCAAAAATTATTATTGCCACTCCAAAAAATGTTATTGCCACTCTAAAAATTGCTATTGCCACACTATTTTATTGAAGATTAGAATGACTATTCCTAAACACAACCAAACATGAGAATGGGAATGATTATTCCATTCTCACTTCCTCTAATTCTATTCTATTCGTATTCACATTCCATTCCATCCAACCAAACGCATCCTCAAAGAAGTTTGTCTAAAAGTAGAATTTGAACTGTGCAGTGTGGCTTTTGGAAGCTAATTGAAGAAGTTCTCTTTCCTTTCAAACCTGGCAGTTGCGTGAAATAGAGTGCCCCTAATGATTGTTATTGACTAGTAGCTAGGTATTTGGAATTCTTTGTTGACTCCTACAAATTATCATGAAAAACTTCAGCATTATTTCACCTTTTCGTGTTGGCGAAGGAACAAAGATTCCCTCATGTGATCTTCTCATCTTAGTGTGAAGATTATCTAACCAAACAATTCGATAAATATGCATAATTATTTGGTCGAAAATCATAACTGTCTTAAAGAAAATGAATAGTCTAAGGTAAAATGGAACCTTCAAAATATGACCGCCCACTTCTATCAATGGGGTGTTTTCACTAAGAGCATCCCCAATGGGGATGTAAAACCAGGTGCTATACTTATAATA
>BPLS01000173.1:921557-935416 GCA_019656275.1 Rhododendron kiyosumense | reverse complement strand
TCACAATTATCCCTTTTTCATAAATAGTAGATTCATTATCAATTTGTGTTAGGGATTTTCAAAATAAAGGAGTTGTCGTTTTGGTTTTGTAAAATTTCCTTGTTTCCTTAGAATGCTTGTTTTTCCTCTTTGTGGGTTTTGTCCCACATTGGATAGTTGAGAGAAGTTGGAGTGGTATATATTAGGAAACATTCCTAATATGAATAACCAATGATCTAGTGTAATGCAGCCCTATGGTGCATCGCCATACCGGCAACGCTGGTACGCACACGCACACGCGCGCGCGCGCGGCGTGGGCAGTGTGGCGTGGGCTGTGGTGCATTGTGGCGCTTTAGCGGCGCACTTTGCACCTGTTCGGTGTGACTGGGTGTGACTAATCGATCTAGACCATAGGATCTGATCCAACGGTCAGATTGGATCGGGTGCGTACCCATTCTCAATGGGTGCGTAGTGGCCTATAATTAGACCACTACTTGTCAGAATCCAGAAGACAGAAAATCCGAATTACTCCCACATCTCTCTCTATGTGCATTCATTCTGCGTTCTGTTTTGCTGCAGAAAATAGAACACAGTGATTCTCGGTTTTTATATTCGTTCAGGCAGGTATTCTGTCCGTTTCGTTAGTGCAAACAAAAACGGAAAGAACTTCGAGTTCGGGTTTCGATTTATCTTGAAGGCAGATTTGCTGTAACCCTTTGCATACCAACTGGTGGGGGCAAATACTGTCTTTAGGAAAGCGACATAGTCGTGACTCGAAGCGTATTACAGGTTTGGTGGAGATTTCGTCAACGGTACAGATTGCAGCGGCACAGTTTTTCCAACAATCTAAAGACAGTAATTTGCAATGGCGATGTCTCTACAAAAGATGACGCAGGACTTTCTGAAATTGGAGCGGTTTGAAGGCGGGAATTTCAGGCGTTGGCAGAAGAAGATGCACTTCTTGTTGACTACCTTGAAGGTGGTTTATGTTCTGACTACTCCGAGTCCGGAGATACCGGAGAATCCGGATGATGAAACTATGGAACAGGCCCATGAAAGGGGCAAATGGGAGAATGATGACTACATCTGTAGAGGACACATTCTCAATGCACTGTCGGATGCACTATTCGATGTTTATCAGAATTCAATGACGGCAAAGGAACTTTGGGATGCACTCAACGATAAGTATCTTTCTGATGACGCGACAAGTAAGAAATTTCTTGTGAGTCAGTTTATGAATTATCGCATGGTTGATACTAAGCCGGTCATTGATCAGTTGCATGAGATTCAGTATATCCTCAGTCAGTTTAAGGTTAAGAATATGTATATGGATGAATCTATTGTTGTCTCCTCTGTTATTGACAAACTGCCTGCATCTTGGAAAGACTACAAAAAGGAACTCAAACATAAGACCGAGGAACTTACTCTTGATCAGTTGGCCCAACACCTTCGGGTGGAAGAAGAGACAAGGCGTCAAGAGGGTAAGGAAAATAAGGATAATTCTACTTCTAAGGTTCATGTGGTGGAAGAAAATTCCGACAAGAAACGCAAGAACAAGGGCGGTGACAAGTCTTCCGGTAAGTGGAAGAAACAAAAATTGGATCCCACCGATACTGGCTGCTGGCATTGTGGCAAACCAGGGCATTTTAAGAAAGATTGCCGATCCCTGCAAAGGAAGAAATCTGGTGGAAATCCAGGAGCATCTGGGGCAAAGAATTCCAAATTCATTGCTGTTGTTTCCGAGGTGAATATCCTCGAAGATGCTGGAGATTGGTGGTTTGATTCTGGTGCGACAAAGCATGTCTGCAATGATAAAATGTTTTTTACTGAGTATAAACCTGTTGCAGATGGTACCGTTCTGTTCATGGGAAATGCATCAACTGCACCCGTTATGGGTAAAGGCAAAGTGGACTTGGAGTTCACTTCTGGCAAGACGCTGACTCTTACTGATGTGTATCATGTTCCGGAAGTTAGGAAGAATCTCGTGTCTGCAAGTCTACTTAATAAGTATGGCTTTAAAGTTGTATTTGAGTCGGGCAAAATTGTTGTGTCCAAGGGTGGTGTGTTTGTTGGCAAAGGCTATGTAACCGAGGGGATGTTTAAGCTTAATATCAATAACACAGTTGTTTCTGCTTATATGCTTGATTCTTTTTCTTTATGGCATACTCGTTTAGGACATATCAGTACAAGGAAAATGGACTGCATGATTAATTCTGGACTAATTCCTAAATCTGATAATGATATGGTTGATAAATGCAAGATTTGTTTGGAATCAAAGATAACCAGATTGCCTTTTCCTAAAATTGAGCGGACTTCTTCATTACTTGAATTGATTCATAGTGATGTATGTGATTTTCATAGCACTCCAACTAGAGGCGGGAAACTTTATATGGCAACATTCATAGATGATTATTCGAAATTTTGCTATGTGTATTTGCTTCATTCCAAAGATGAAGTACTTGATAAGTTTGTTGCATATAAGACTGAAGTTGAAAATCAATGTGGTTTGAAAATAAAATGTCTAAGGTCTGACAGGGGTGGCGAATACCACTTCCCTGATTATTGTGAATCAGTAGGGATAATTCATGAAGTAACTGCACCTTATACACCACAACAGAATGGAGTGGCCGAAAGGAAGAATAGAACTTTATCTGAGATGGTGGTTGCTATGCTAAGCAATGCAGGATTAAGTAAAGGTTTGTGGGGCGAAGCCATACTTACCGCTACTTATATCTTGAATCGAGTACCTCTCAAAAAGTCTAACATTACTCCATATGAGCTCTGGTCAAAAAGGAAACCAAACCTAAGTTATTTTAAGACTTGGGGGTGTACGGCAATTGTGAGATTGCCTGGACCTAAAAGGAAGAAACTGGGTCCAAAAGGAATCGAGTGTGTATTCCTTGGATATGCTTTGCACAGTAAAGCATACAGGTTTCTAGTGGCTGAGCATAATGATGTTGTGTCCATCAACACCATCATTGAATCTCGAGATGCAGTATTTTATGAAAACAGATTTGACAGAATTCCAAGGTTAAAATCTAGTAAGGATTTGGAATCTAATAAAGATTCGGAAGAGTTTCCTTTGGTGTCCGAAGAGGACAATGAGCCTTTCGAGGTTCCAGTTGAAGGAAATGAACCTGAGGAACAAGTTGAATTGAGGAGGAGCAAACGAGTTCGGACAGAGAAACCGTTTGGTCCTGATTTCATAGTTTTTCTAGTTGAAGGCACTAGAGAGACTTCATGTGCTCACAATGTATTTTCACTTCACGTGGAAAATGATCCTTTGACATTTGAGGAAGCAATGAAATCGCAAGACGTGGCTTTCTGGAAAGAGGCTATCCAAGATGAGATGGACTCTATCATGGGTAATAATACATGGGTTTTGGCGGATTTACCACCTGGTTCTAAACCAATTGCTTGTAAATGGATTTTCAAAAAGAAAATGAAAATTGATGGAACTATTGATAAGTTCAAAGCCAGATTCGTAGCCAAAGGTTTTACCTAGAAAGAGGGTATTGATTACTTTGATACCTATGCCCCGGTTGCTAGAATCTCAACAATTAGAGTCTTAATTGCTCTTGCTTCTATATACAAGTTTGAGATACACCAAATGGATGTCAAGACTGCATTCCTTAATGGTGAGTTAGATGAGGAAATCTATATGCAGCAACCACAGGGGTTCGTTGTGCAAGGTTATGAGCACAAAGTTTGCAAGCTTATAAAGTCTCTTTATGGACTTAAGCAAGCGCCTAAGCAATGGCATGAGAAGTTTGACAAAGTGATTGTGTCAAATGGTTTTACAATACACCAATCTGGTAAGTGCGTGTATAGTAAGTTTAATGGCAAACGAGGAGTCATTATCTGTTTGTACGTAGACGACATGCTGATTTTTGGTACAGACCAAGAAAGCATTCAGAGTACAAAAGATTTTCATTCTGCTAACTTTAGTATGAAAGATATGGGTGTTGCTGATGTAATATTGGGTATAAGAATTAAAAGGAATGGTGGTAATTTAATTCTATCCCAGGAACATTACATTGAGAAAATTTTAAAGAAGTTTAATCACTTTGAAAGCAAACCAGTGTCTACTCCGTATGACTCTCAATCGCCATTGGATCATAATGAGGGGAGAGCAGTGTCACAACTAGAGTATTCTAGAGTGATCGGCAGTTTAATGTACGCCATGACAAGCACGAAACCGGATATTGCATATGCGGTGGGGAGGCTTAGCAGGTATACTAGTAATCCTGGGCATGTACATTGGCACGCAGTACATAGAATACTGCGATACCTCAAAGGTACTATAGATTATGGAATAGTCTATAGTGGTTATCCTTCGGTTCTAGAAGGATACACTGACGCTAGTTGGATTACTGAGCGGAATGATCACTCATTAACGAGTGGTTGGGTTTTTACACTTGGAGGAGGGTCAATCTCCTGGGGATCTAAGAAGCAAACGTTGAAAACAGACTCGACCATGGCAGCCGAGTTTGTAGCATTAGCTTCTGGTAGTAAAGAGGCAGAATGGCTAAGAAATCTATTGCTGGAAATTCCAGTGTGGCCTAAGCCTATGCCACCTGTATCGCTACATTGTGATAGTCAAGCTACGCTGTCACGAGCGTATAACCAAGTGTATAATGGGAAGTCCAGGCATATAGGACTAAGGCATAGCTATGTGAGACAATTGATTGTTGATGGGGTGATAACCATTAATTTTGTTAAGTCAAGTCAAAACTTGGCGGATCCTTTTACGAAAGGCCTTGCAAGGGATTTGGTGTTGAAAACATCAAGGGGAATGGGACTTTTGCCCAATTAGTTTAATCACTCCTGGTGGAAACTCGACTCAACCGGTTGATACTCTCAATCTCTTGAGTTCAATGAGAAACTACACCACATGTCGTGATTGGAAACACTTTAAAGTTATTTTACACATTCCAAGGTAAAGTGTTTTGTACCTATAATGTGAATACAAAGGAGGTTGAACTACTTAGTTCTTAATAGATTGTTTGTGCTGTGTTATAGGAGCACGGATAGCGATCTACCTATGTGAATGTGGAGGTGGTGCCGCTTCCTATAGGTCACAGGGGCTAGACCTTAAAGCGTTCATGAACTTCAAGATAAAAGACCCAAGGCCAGTTCACGGGTCAACCGATTAGGATATCTGCATTATTTGGAGGGTTATGTGTGAGACACATCCGGTTGGTCAACAGAGGACAACTAGTTCAAAGACACGTCTACTATGCTGCCCTGACTAGCTTTGATATGTTTTCACTAAGTGGATAGTTGAAGTCGCAAGACACTGTCTATGTATGCATAAACCTTGTAGTAAGAACTGAGAATATTTCATCTGTATTTCGAAAATGGTGGGGGATTGTTAGGGATTTTCAAAATAAATGAGTCGTCGTTTTGGTTTTGTAAAATTTCCTTGTTTCCTTAGAATGCTTGTTTTTCCTCTTTGTGGGTTTTGTCTCACATTGGATAGTTGAGAGAAGTTGGAGTGGTATATATTAGGAAACATTCCTAATATGAATAACCAATGATCTAGTGTAATGCAGCCCTATGGTGCATCGCCATACCGGCAACGCCGGTACGCACACGCGCGGCGTGGGCAGTGTGGCGTGGGCTGTGGTGCATTGTGGCGCTTTAGCGGCGCACTTTGCACTTAGCGCGCCTTGTAGGCGCTATTTCTTATTGCGAGTTGGCAGTAAGGTGGCGCTGACGTGGCATGCCGCGTGTCGCACACGTGGCAGGTGAGTCACACGGAGCGGTTCCGATCGGGTGCAACTCGAGCCTACGGGTACGTTGGTTCGTAGAGTTGCGATCTCAGCCATCGATCGCGAACGGGCACGATCCAACGGATTGGATTAAATCCGATTGGGTGTGGATGAATCAGTACACCTGTTCGGTGTGACTGGGTGTGACTAATCGATCTAGACCATAGGATCTGATCCAACGGTCAGATTGGATCGGGTGCGTACCCATTCTCAATGGGTGCGTAGTGGCCTATAATTAGACCACTACTTGTCAGAATCCAGAAGACAGAAAATCCGAATTACTCCCACATCTCTCTCTATGTGCATTCATTCTGCGTTCTGTTTTGCTGCAGAAAATAGAACACAGTGATTCTCGGTTCTTATATTCGTTCAGGTAGGTATTCTGTCCGTTTCGTTAGTGCAAACGAAAACGGAAAGAACTTCGAGTTCGGGCTTCGATTTATCTTGAAGGCAGATTTGCTGTAACCCTTTGCATACCAACTGGTGGGGGCAAATACTGTCTTTAGGAAAGCGACATAGTCGTGACTCGAAGCGTATTACAGGTTGGTGGAGATTTCGTCAACGGTACAGATTGCAGCGGCACAGTTTTTCCAACAATTTGTATAGTAAAGTCTCAAAAGCATGAACTGGTGGCAGTGGCTGGTACATAAATTTTCAAAATACTAAAGTCCGTTCTCCAAAAATGATCCAAATGGAAACACTAATTAAGTAGTACACTTCAAACATCAACTGCATGGACAAATTTCATACAGCAGCTTTTAAATTTGCAACCGAATTCCTTATGGAGTCTGGAGTTTTGTACTCCTGAGTCCTGAGGACATAATACCTCAATTTGGTCCTAGCATCCAAAGAATATGATGGTCCAGTGTGCCTGTGTGTGTGGTTTATGCCTTCGTTCTTCAGTTCTAAAAGCCCAAACTAACTCATAGACAAGCTTGACGATGAAACGGGGTTTCAGCGTGGTATCCTCAATATAGTGAACACATCCCCAGGGAAGAAAAGGAGGGTACATGCAGTGGGAGTGGATGCCAAGAACCTGGCAGAGATAGCACCTAACAAGAAGATCCTCAGGTTCCTGATCTCGGTACAAGTATGCGCTGAGAAGAGCTATACAACCTCCACGTCTTAGAACAGAAGACAAACAATTAGCACATTCATCAAAATGGAACTCTGAAACAATTATGTCAGTGAAGATGAGGGACCGTCTCCGAAAATGTTTTGGCCACCTGCCATAAAGGCGGATGTATGCATCAGATAAGGGATTAAATAGATTTAACTTCTAACAGCCAAAAAAGGACTAGAAATCAAAAGAAAACATGATGATCAATGGTTTGACTAGGCATATGGGCATAAATGGAGCAAATAACATTCTTGTGACCAACTTTGAGTCTATGTTGAGTTGGGCATATGTTCTTTTGTCAGTGACAACCCGCAGTCCGCAAAGATTGACGAGTAGATTGGAAGCTTTAGATGCATAAGCTTGCCAAAACATGTTATGCAGCATTTTTCGGTTACAGACTGTTGAGAATATAAATAATAAAGTTGTCTCTCTCTAACTGCTTAAGCTTTTAGATGAGTTGGTGGTTAATAATCTAATATGGTATCTGCGCAGGCAATAGATTCTGGGTTCGATCCTAACCCCCTACCTAATTGATTAAATATTTGCACGTGTTTAGCCCGCTTATGGAGGAGGGCCTAGCTACATGTGAGGGGGTGTGTTGAGAATATAAATAATAAAGTTGCCCCTCTCTTTAACAGCTTAAGCTTTTAGATGCGTTGGTGGTTAATGTTAGAATGTAACAAGTCCCACATTGCTTAGTAGAGACATTTAACAAGGTCTTTCATAATATAAATAAAAGCGGTTTGTGTTAGGGCTAGTTAACACCCTAAACAATTTCTTCCATCTTTTATAACAGTTAACAATCTAATACAGACAATAAAAAGATCTAGTAAGTTACCAAAAAAAAAATAAAAAGATCTAGTACCATGCCATTACTCATTTTCCAGTACTAAGAGGGGGTACAGTGTAAGCAAGTCAACACTTTACGCATGACAATTTGCCAAAAGTAACATGGAGAAGAACGTTACCAAGAATAGTCACGAGTCATCACACCTACCTGGTATCCAAAAGTTGGTGTTTTACCATCAGCAATAACAAGATATCCATTGTTGAGCAGTTGTATGGAACTGTTAGTGAAAACTTATTATGATCCGAAGAATGGGCATCACCCACTTCCGTGAAGCTCAGAAAACTATCCTTGCTCAAAGCAAATGTAGAAATTTTCTCCTCAAAGCCTTCTGAAACCAGTACGAACTTTTGTACACATTGAAAGTGGAATGCATTCAAAACCTTATCGAATTCATGCACCTCACATCTTTATTTGTATATGTAACAAGTGTTAACACTCACATATTTATTTGCATATGTAACAAGTCTCAGTGAGGACCTGATATAGCCTGCTGAGATGACGGCCTCTGATCTCCAAACCATTTGACCACATACATTGAAAGCTGTCACCTAGGACTAGGAATTAAGGGAAGTTTGTTCTCTATCCTAACAGTCTAAAACAATGCAATCTCAAACCCACCTTGACTTTGACCAAATTTGAATCTCAGTAGTGGTACATTCAACAGGCCTCAAGCTTCTACTTGTCATCTGCATACAACAACATAACATAACCCATCTAGTCCCCAATCATTGGGGGTATGGGCGGGGGATGATTGGAGACAGACCTAACCTTTGGCAATATATGCACAAAGTGGCTGCTCTCAGAGTACCACTGAAACAGTGGCCCCCCTAAACCTCCAAGAAGAAAGAACAAGAAACAAAGAGGTTTAAAGGTTTATCTTCCAAAGTGGCAAGCCGATTTTAGTAACATCCCATGCACGATAAGATTTAATGAAGAGTGTGAGACAACATGATCTTGTTTCCTCATCACCAGGGACTTGTAAGTTTTTGCTATGACAAAAAGAAAGAAACGTAACTATCTAGAGCAGCTCAAAATATCCAATGACAGCAGCAAAAGAAACTAGAATGCAATCCTCCAAAACCAATTGTATTAACCTCAACAGCACACAAAACAAAACAGTAACAAATTCTAGCCGTCTATTTAAGGAAGACAAAAAACAAGAGGAGGTCTCATTGACAGTGTAAAATTCACAGTGCATCCTACATAAACATGCTGGGAAGCCCAACTTATTCTCCCATACGCGACACTACAACATACTTCAAGTGCTGCATTCTCAGTCGTGTTAAACGACTCCCAAATTCAGTATCAAACAGTCACCAGTAGATCAACGGAAAACATTATTGAAGCATTTCCTAATGATAATTAAACCGCGTTAAACCCCGTAATGGGGAAGTACTCATCAATCTCCCATTTCAGAGTCATCCTGCCTAGCTCCCTGTTTGACTGGCTTCACCTCAGTGTACCAGCTGAGGTATATTGGCCAGTGATGCATGTATCTTCTCCTCTGAAAAAGACAAATCAACCATACTTCCTTCTAAAAACTTCTCATAAGCTGGCAGGTCAAAATGGCCATGTCCACACATTGCCATAAGAATGACTTTTGGTTCTCCGGTCTCCCTACAATGGAGAGCTTCCCTAATGGTGGCAGCTATGGCATGAGTTGGCTCAGGTGCTGGTATCAACCCTTCAGACCTCGCAAATTTTATGGCTCCTGCAACAATGCAAAGTTAAAACCCAGTAGTTTTTCTTTATTGTTACAGCATGTATCAAGCATTGGTACATTATTCCACAGGATGCTATTAGGAGATTTGCGGCCATTAGTTACCTATCAAGTCTTGAGTGAAAAAGAGAACATGAGAAATATACCTTCAAAGCATTCAGTCTGAGGGATTGCAAGAGCTTCCATGAAACCTAATTCGTAGACGTGGGAAATCAGTGGTGCCATACCATGGTACCGCAAACCCCCTGCAACACATGTTCAAATCAAGAAAATGAAGAAGACTGAGAATTTCAAAAGGGGGGAAAAAAAGAGCTCCCAACACCAAAAGCTCTACCTGCATGGATAGGGTCCGGAACAAAGTCATGCCCAAGTGTATGCATCTTCATTAGCGGAGTAAACCCGGCTGTATCACCATAATCATATGCATATATGCCTTGTGTTAGAGAAGGGCATGCTGCAGGTTCAACTGCTCTGATGAGAGGATTGATTTTCCCTTTGAGTTTCTCTCGAATAAATGGGAAACTAAGTCCGGCGAAATTCGACCCACCCCCAGTGCACCCGATGATAACATCTGGAATCTCACCAATAGCCTCCATCTGCTTTATGCATTCCTCACCTATAACAGTCTGATGTAGTAAAACATGGTTCAGAACACTCCCCAGACAGTACTTGGTATCAGCATTCTTAGCTGCAACCTCCACTGCTTCTGAAATTGCAATCCCTAAACTGCCTGGACTTTGTGGATCCATTTGAAGGATTCTACGACCAGAGTCAGTAGCATTAGAAGGAGAGGGGTGCACCTTGGCACCCCAAGTTTGCATCATTAATTTACGATATGGCTTTTGGTCAAAAGAAGCACGGACCTGCCAAACCTAAATACAAAACCAAAAAATAGTCAGGGTCTATCAATCATACATGTCGATTTAAGTATGTATCCACTTCTCAACCACATGATTTTGTCTTGTGTTCACCTAGGTTGGGTATGATGGTAAAAACCGATGTTACCTTGAATGCATATATTGCTTGTACGAGTAGGGGAACGGGAACATGGTTGTGGTTCACCACATGGCCTAAATTGCGGTACTGTAAGGGTAGGCATCTGATTATAGAATTAGAAGTTCTTTCAACAAATAAAAGTTTAGTATTACTTTTCAAGTCATTCATGCAAAATACATTCAGATGAGCTTTAATAGCTATTTTATTCAACATTTGCTCTTTCCAAAACTCCTCTCTGAATTTTCCAGTTTATTTACATCTGATATTTTGGGAAAGCTTAAGGGATCACTTTGAGTTGCTAAAAAAATTCACCCTTTTTGGAACGAAAGTGTAGCCTATTCGGCAAGTGCGTTCCAATACGTAATTTACGGTACTAGGCTACTAGCATTCAATGTTAACATCGGCAGAGTGGCATGAAATACATTAGAGCATAGTGACCATGATACTGTCAGAAAGCCAAATCATTTCACAGTCGTACCCCAAATTGATTTCTTCTCCGCATGAGACTACAGCCAGTTATATGACATCACCACAATGAAGTCAGGTATATCTAGCAAGTTGAACCAACTTCATCTACTACACCAATAGAGGCTAACGGTCAGGTTAAAGTTTAAACAATTCTTACTTCACAGTTAACACCAAATAGGCTGCATGCAAACGCCAGTGCACTTCCCCACTGTCCAGCTCCAGTTTCTGTCACAACATTCTTGACGCCTTCTTGTGCATTGTACCAAACCTGTGGGACTGCACTGTTGGGTTTGTGTGAGCCAGCTGGGCTTACACCTTCGTATTTGTAATAGATTCTGGCAGGTGTATCAAGCAGCTTCTCCAGCCTCTTGGCTCTAGATTTGACTCCCAAATGTAAGATTCTTCCAGCCATAGTGCTAAAACCGAATTCGACACAAAAAGAAAGTATTTGGAACAATAGAACAGACCTTATCAAGGGGGTAGGCCGCCAAAGCTGGTAAATATCGCGAACCTCCTCCGGTATATCGATGAACCGGTCATTGCTTGCCTCCTGCTTAATTAACTCATCGGGAAAGAGAGGAGACAAATCCTCAGGTTTGACTGGCTCGAATGTCTTTGGATGCAAAGGTGGAGGAGGTTTCACTGGAAGATCTGCAATTAGATTATACCACTGATGAGGAATTCCAACTGTGCCTAAACCAGCACTGAGAGAGGTTCCAGCTCTTGCTCTATAACCAGATGAAACCTTCACATGGGTTGGCTTTGTCTTCAATGCAGAAGACCTAAGCAGCTCCTCGCCTGAAGTTGAAAAAGGTACTGCAAGCACGTACCCAGATCAATAATAGTCAAGACTGTTAAGTTGAGAGAAAACCCAGTTCTTTGCAAGACAATTAACTTTTTTTTCTTCCTTTTATGCTCATTGACTTGTGAATCTTAAACTAGCCAATGTACACCCGAATGGGGAATTCCCAAAAAAATCGTACTCCCTCCATCCAACTTTGATAGTCATTTTCCAACAGTCAGTGTCCTATATCCGGGAAAGCGTGTGGTAATGGAGAAAGAGAAAATCAAAATTCTTTTCACCAATAAAAAGTTCTCAATTAGTTGTTTTAGACAAATTTCAAAAACAAAGATCTCAATGTAAATATTGACGATTTTTGAGATGTCCATGGAAGTGAAAGTGGACCATTATAAGAGCATCTCCGGCCCTATACTCAATACTATTACTCGAAATGGGGAAAATTTTGAGTAAAAGCTCCATTGGGTATGAAGCATTCTAACTAGGAAACTCAAATCTAAGCATAAACTCAAGTAAAAGCTTCTTCTTTGATCGGCGAAAGTATTGTTAGAATGGCTAGATTAACCTCTTAGAGGAGGAGTTAAACTCCTCCTGACCTCCTTCCTCCTAACACTTAAGTGCACCCTGACGCTTGGCAAGTAAAAGCTTAATGACATAGTACTAAATTTGAGTAACTTCAATCTGACATAAGTTTGAGTCAAGAACTAGATTTTTGAGTGGAGTTTGTGTCAAGAACTGGGTTAAGGGCTAGAGATGCTCCAATGAGTTAACTTTCAGCAATCTTTATTTGCATTCCCTCACTGGAGTCTGGAGATTGCACTTATTCATTCTAACTAGAAACCCAATTTCCAAAATAACAAATTTATGTCATGAGTAACCAGAACAGTGAAGTACATCGAACCAACAATCATGTAGAGAGAAATCATAGGTTGAGGGGGTTACCTTTGATTGTGTTTGTATGAGACAAACATAGAGACTGTGCCATTTTTTTGTGCTAGCTACAGGAGAGAGAGAGAGAGAGAGAGAGAGAGAGAGAGAGAGAGAGAGAGAGAGAGAGAGAGAGATCAGGGTCTTCGTCACTCTCAGTTTCGGAGACGTTTCCAGCCAGTGGAGCTTGGGCCTTATGAGCAGCCAGGGAGAAAGGAGTGATTCTTCGGTGCTCCTGAGACCGCCACGTGGTGTTACAACCACAACGTGTTCACTTTGATTCTATACACAATACGTCCTCTGTTCCAAATTGATGGTCCAGTTCGGTCTCTAATGCAAAATTTAAATTGTTAATATCTTTCAATTTACAATAATTTTTATGTGCAATATAGATCTTATAGGATATATCTCAATTAGTTCTATTATACAAAGTTTTTAAAATCTTTAAAGACATTGTAGATTGAAAGATATTAACAATTTAAACTTTGTATTGGAGACCAAACCGGACCATAATATGGAACGGAGGGAGTAATACACTTGGTACTGGAGTTCCGTTATAACGTATGATAATAGAGACCTCTACCTCAAATACGTGGCCGTGCTCCTAAAGTAAGTAATAATTTTTCGGGAGAAAGGGACTGAATTTTTGCCCCACGATGGTTAAGGTTTCTGACTTTCTGTCTTATTTTTGTTTTCTTTGAACCAGTGATCTCTCCATTTTGACCTTCAAAATTTGATTATTTTGCAAAGTAATTTTTTAAATATTTGTGCACCATTCAAACGATCTCAACTAAAACTTTTGATGGTGAAAAAAAGTTCAAAAAACTATTTTAAGAAGCACATTCTTTGGAGATCAAAATGACACGACTTTTCACTAGGAGTAAACAAAATGTGATGGAGCGACTAATATTTTTAACAGCAAAGCTATGTGCACAGCAAGCCAAATTTTGAAGTGTTTTTGGGTGTTTTGTTAACGCCTCTAACGATATCGAACGAATCTCATTTTTTACAGAGACCTTAAACGACAAATTTTGAACAAAATGAGCGGCTCCGATCATCTTTGCGGGACTCGAGACGGGAGAAAAAGAGGTCTGTGCACAACTGCTGTGCACGTAGCACAGCTCTATTTTTAATTAACCATTTATATTGATCAAAGAAATTAAAAATTTATAAGTTATGATAAGAATTTTTTGATTTTTAATTGATTTAAGATTATATTTAATTGA